>KK113271.1:294155-325311 GCA_000611955.2 Stegodyphus mimosarum | reverse complement strand
TTCATTATTTAATTTCTTTAAATATAATACAGGGCTGCAATATTTGATGGCAACAGTTTGAAACGTGAACCGACGCAACCAAAATTTCCGACGCAAAATCGCGAAACGAAAACAATAGTCATTCAGGGACAAAGCCCCTTTGGACTAAAAAGGAACTAAAATCTGGAGGCTTTCAGATTTCTCATTACGCCTAAAGGAGCGTTTTATTTAACGTTTTGTGTCTTACCTTTATTTATAAAAATATCATGTTCTTCGCACTTAAACCATGAAATTCAACTCAACAGCAATATCGCAAAATAGTTTTAAAATGAGCATATGTTTAGAATTTCCGATACACAGTGTCGCGCGCTGGAGATAAAAACGTTTCTTTTTCGTACAGTGTTTCCATTTCTCGGTTTAAAATCTTAAAATCGTTGAGTTTCTTAATAAAAAATTCGTTAAAGTGTTACGAAATATGAAATCGGTAACAAAAATTCTTCATTCCAAATTTGGGTTTCCAGATGCCCATATTCGGGTGGAAACGTTCAATATTCAAAACTTGATGGTTCTAGGTACCGTTGTTTTATCACAATGCGAGAAACATATATGCATTTATGCAGATTCTTCATTATTTTATTTGTTTAAATATAACACAGGGCGATAATATTTGGTGGCAACAGTTTTAAAAGTGATAGGGACATTTACAGTGATTCGACGCAAAATGCCAAAACGAAATTAATAGCCTTTCTGAGCTAACGCTCCTTTGGGCTAATAAAATTAATACTTTAAAGAAAGTCCACCAGACCAGCACTAGAACCATGTCATCAGGTTTTAATGTCTAAAATAAATCTCATAATTGTTTCTCCTATATTTTGATTACCTTTCAAATCCCTAATTATGCAGTATTTGCGCCCCGTTACTGGCAAGCGCCTGCCTCCCTCGTAAACGGTGCAGCTCTGTTTTGCACAGACTCATCTAGATTAAATTAATAACTTTTTAAAACTATGCATTATAGAATATCATATTTTCATACCATTTAAATCAAAGCAAAAAACTGTAATCATATAAAAAAATAATTAATTTCGAATAACATAGAAATGATAAATAATTCACTCAACTTTGGATACCTTATGTAGGGTAGCTAGAATTCCTCTTTGTTTTCATATTTATGTTAAAGGAGAAGAATAGAATGAATGCGTGTACCTCATGTTACCTTATCTTTACCTCAAAATACATTTTCCAAATGCCCACCTTTGCTCTGTAACATCATACTGAAATAATTCCAAATGCCCAAGTTAAAAAATGGTTTTGATTTCATCCTATATTTGCAGAAATTTATGGATAGCAAAAAATTTTACTTAATTTTCTAACGGTTCTACAAAGTTCGTTCCTCTTTGGTATTTTTCTTGACACCAATTATTTCATTCTTATTGCATTCCTAGTAATAATATTTTTAATTCGCTTTAATTATTACATGTTAATTAGTATCGTTGTCATTCACGTCAGTATACAACAAGTGTTTATTCCCCTTATGTGATGAATAAAATATGGAACTTACGAAGTTTATCATATAAACAGCTGAGTTTCATGCAGTTTACCGTATCAGCTATTAAAAGTATTTAAACATTGCTATGAAGGTTATAGAATAGCGTACATTCTCAGAAACAAGTAATACAAATTTTACGTCATTCATCTTCGGTAACAGTAATTGTTTTATGAGCTGAAATTATTAATTCATGCAAATACGTTATGCTTTGGCATAATAAACTGTGTACAATTGTATTGAATGTAAACTTTATCTATTAAGAGAGAAATAAATGCGTTTAGGAAAATTGAAAGTATTTAAAATAAGGGATTCGTGTTAATCGGCTAATGAAACAAATTATACGATATGTTTACTTAATGCAATTATTCAAGTATATTAAAGCCATTTTTACTTTATGGTTTAAATATCATATAAAACTATAATTTTTCGATGAAGAAGCAATGGCGGAAGAAAATGCAGATTTTATATAACTAAATATAAATTTTCTGTAATTTAGTTTCCACAGCCATGTTTCCAAACTACCTATAACTAATAGCTCAAGATTGAAGTTAAGCAACAAATCGCTAATTTGAAAACAAAAATGTAGTGAAAGATCGTGTTGATTTACAAAAGGTTTTTATTCAAAACGAAACATTTCGTTATAAGCAGAAGATATTCAAAATAGATAAATACTCTTGCGGGTTACGGGTTTGCAATTTACAGAATGCACAGAGAACCGTTGATAGCATGATAAAACTAATATTATGAAAAGAAACATTTTACAGTTCTGTAACTTTCCGCAAGAAATACTCGTACAGCTCACACAGCACAACTGTTAGTTGCACTTCAAACTATTCAGAACGTTAAACACAACGCAATGCAAAGCGCATCTAAAAGGCGAATCTCTCACGGATATCTCAGTACTCTGAATTCAGCTCCGAACTAACAGCTGAGAGCAGATGCTCTCTCCGGTCTTATAAAGTTTTCATTCGGCCACCTAGAAATCTCTAGTGCCTTTCATTTCTCTGAATTACTGGAAGGCGTATACGGTTAATGTTACATCTAAGGGCCGGACAAGTTTACATTTCATATAAGGATCAATTACAGTTATTCAGTTACAGTATCAATTAGTTATACAGGGACCAGACCGAAATGTAGCGATTTCTCACCAAATTTATCGAAAACCATCGCCAGCTTGTTGATATCTCAGAAAATTAGCGAGATAGCCATTTACTCAATATTAAATAGACTTACTCTTGTATTCTTCTGTTTCCGGCAAAGCTTTGTCTCTTTCAAACATTTCAGGTTACATTACAAAGGAAAATAATACGATTCCACTAATATTATCTATTTATATACAAAATTCATAACACTGTCTTATAAATATTATAGCAAAACAGTTTTTCTTTCGTCTAACTGGTCGAATCTAATAATTCAGTTATTTTCCGGAAAAACACACAATTAATTTTAAATATAATAATTCAGTAGTTTTGCTGGGAAAAAAAGCAATTAAGGAAGACAGAAATATTACAAAAAATAATACACAAAGCCAAACAATTAAAGAGAATTTTGCAATCTATATAGACATTTTTTTAAAAAATATTTCTATTAGAAAGAGAAAACGAACAAGTGTTAAATTAAGAAATATAGTTACGTTTTTAATAAGCCATGATAAGAACTCCAATTTTTAATACAATTTAGGAATTTTGGCCAAATATGAATCTTTAAGTATTAAATTTTCAAGAAAGAAAGCAAAAATTGTTTTGCTTATGAACAAATAATACTCAAGAATATTTGCAATTTTTTATGTTTACAAAATAACCATATGATCGCTTTTGGATTATATATGATACGTTCTGCATTTGCAGGTACACTATGTTTTATACGGATATCTGATAAATCATAAATGGAATACAGAACTTTAGAATGAGATACAACCTTAGTACGAGGAAAATTTACGATTTCACGGCTATATTGAATATTTTCAATAATTTATGGCTATACCTCAGGCCCTTACTTGGCTTCGCCGATTTAATTAATACTTAGGGGCCAACTAGTTAGATCTCTGATAGCTTCGGCTATGCCTTTCAAATAGCTTAGTTAAGCTAGTTTTAGTTTAAATTATTATTATTTTAAGTTCAAGCCCGAGTGGAGGCTTTGTGTAAAGTTCCAAGTGGGAACTGATTGTAAATATACAGAAAAATAAAGGGTTGTAAACAATCTTTATGTCTTACGTGTTCTGTTCACACACTTAAGCGATTATTCGCTTGTTAGTGTTCGTGGGGTTCTAAGTTAGAACTTTAGGATTAAATAAGTAATACCCCACAAGGGAAATATTTTACCATAAAGACTATAACTTCTTATTGGATTAATAAAGCATTGTTATAGTTCTCTGTTTTTCTGAAGGTACTGTCTAAATAGAAGTACTGCGACATTACACTAGTCATGTAAAAAGTAATGCAATGTTGCGTGACATCTATTCACATCTTTAGTGGCATTACATTCACGCCGCTTTATTATGTTACATGTCACTCTATGACGTTATGTAAAAGTCGCAATGTGATGTAAAATCAATGTCGAAGTGTGACTTCACAGTAACATCCCAGTGTAACTTCGGAACAATGCCACAGTGTGACTTCACATCAACGTCTCAAAGTGACTTCACATTAGCGTCACAATATGACTTCACATAAACTTTGCAGTGCGACATCACATAAACGTCAAAATGTGATGGCATAAAAAGCGGACATTAAGCCATACCTACAACGTCACTGTAACGCTGAGATCGTCACAATGTAACATATTTGCAATGTTATAGTAACGTTGACGTGCTATTGGGACAGACGTTGCTACGTCGTAAAAAACTGGTTTAAGAATTTTGCTTGAACGTTCTAACTTTTAAACTGTATCCATTTACAGAGAACCAAACATTGGTCGACGCTGAGATCGTCACAGTGTAACATGATTGCAATGCTATAGTGACGTTGCCATGCTATCCGAGCAGACGTTGCTACGTTATAAAAACGGGTTTAAGGATTTTGATTGAACGTTCTAACTTTTCAACTTTATGCCATTTTGGTATAAGAACCACCAGTCACAGACAACCAAACATCGCTCATCAGTTTCGTTGAGTCAGTTACACATTTACGCATGTGCAACCTTCCGTTACCTGATTACAGCTTAGGAATGGGACTATTCGTCGTGGCCGTTTCGTCGTCGGGACGTTTCGATGTCAGATTAAACTCTGTTAAACAAGAATAAATTTAATGATTCGTATGCCTTAAATCACAAAACTTTCTAATGACAAAACCATCGCTTGAACGAAGCCTTAGTGTCTATTCTCTTCTAAAAATGCATCTTCAGTACAAAACACAAAAGATGTATAATGTATAAAATTGACACATTGTATTTTTTTTTTAAATACTCTAGGTATTTTTGCACAAATATTCATCGAAAACCCAAAAATAAGTGTAAAAGGCTTAAATAATGTTAATTTCACTAAATTTAAAATGTTAAATTGTATTTTGTGTTGTTCATTCCATGAACCAGAGCAAGAAACTTTAAATTAAAAACAATTTTAAAATTCACTTTTGTGATTTTCTAACGTGTTATCGGGGAATGAATTATAGGCGTATAGCTGCCACCTAATTTCCTAATTCTGATAACTAGGCTATTCTAATATATAAAATTAAACCAATCAAATAGATAATCAAAAAACTATAATTTAACTCTGGTTAACATTTAAAATATCTTTTTCATCTTACAATTAACAATTTGAGTGTACTGAATTTAGTCCGACTTACCTTATAAAGCTCTAGGTAAGTACGTGTCCTTGGCTACTGGAACTTCGGTGAAGTGTTTAGCCACTATTCGCTGGTCTTCTCACAACTATAAAATATAAATCTAAAGAAGGGTTAAGATGTTCTTTTATTCACCCAAAGAAATACTACAGACAGCCCCTCTCGCGTGTACGGGAAAGTCTCCACTTGGGCTCTAGCTAAACTTCAGCTGAAGCTGCGCAAAAATAACTAACCGAATTGGCCTGTAATTAAACCTAACCGGCGAATATTAACAGGCACGTAAGACTACGGCCGAACTTAGTAAGATAGGCTTAAAGCAATAACATGGCCCGAAGGCAGAACACGCTTTACTGAGAACTTCTGAACTCTTCTAAGAAAGTGACTGAACTTCCCATTACATACTGGTTCTACTTCATTCACATTGAAGTCTCATTCCTTCAGGGGTTATAGATGGAAAACAAGAATTTAAGGTAAAGGGGTTCAAAATTAAAAATAAATATTAGAAAATTAAAATACTGCCTACAACCTAATGAATGTAAACAATATGAAATGTTTAATGACATAGCGATTTTATACTGAAAATACACTGCTTAGAAAAATGCGGCGAAGAACCGACCTGCACAGAACTGACAGCTTCTCTGCCAGGATCAACAAGCCAGTTCAGAAACCGGTTTCGACTATATGAGTGTCGGTTCTATGCAAGGAGATTAGAATAAAAGGAGCAAGTCCTACACGAAACTCAAGTCAACTTAAATGTCAAAAATGTTACGTTGTGACTTGGCATTTCGTTTGCTATACGTCACGTAGAATATTATTTAGGTTAAGGATCAAAAGAGGAGCAGGAGATTTGTTAACCTTCCATGATACCTAGATTACATATAAATAATATCAATTAGAATGTAAAGAAAACCAGGAACGCGTCAGCCAATAAATACGGCATAGTGGCCATAATAAGTCTTAACGTCCTATTATGACGCTTCATGGTTTTGCTTTCATTGCATAAGGCACAGAGAGGAGATAAAGGAAACTTGCTCCATTTATTCTAACCTGCTTGGTTTATTGCCCCTTCAGCTGTATGCCGTTGTCGATCCTAGACAAGGACCATAAAAATTAACGATTTAATCCAGGAGAAGGGCAGGCCAAATGCTGGACGACTGAATGGTTCAGGGATGGAAGAAGGGGCAGTGCGGGTGAGGAAAACAAATTTAATTTCCCCATGTCCCCTAGAGGTGGATGGATGCAACTATTGTGTCGCAAAATTTTTATTATATGCTGATGAATTTAAATTAATCGTGCATTAAGATATTTTAAAAATTTATGTAGTTTGGATTACGCGTTCCTGGTTTTCTTTACATTCTGATTGATATTATTTATAGGTAATCTAGGTATTATGGAAGGTTAACAATTCTCTGTTCCTCTTTTGATCCTTAACCTAAATAATATTCTACGTGACGTATAGAAAACGAAATGCCAAGTCACAACGTAACATTTTTGACATTCCGTTGGCTTGAGTTTCGTGATGTAGGACTCGGCTGGTAAAAGCTCTCGTTATATTATTTCTTGTGTTAGTTTTAACGGTAGGAGAGGGTAGGGAGATTTTTTTTTCTGGACATCTATTTTGGGAGGAAAAGCGATGGTTAAATTACTTGATCAGTGTTCCCTTAACGGAATTTTCTTACCGGGTTGTGCCTGTGAAAGAATAATTGGCATCTTTGCTTCGCTTTCGCTTTGTTAGAAGTCGCAGTTTAGATATACAAATGAATTTTTTGAACAGAGGCGCATCGAGCCTCCTTTCTTGTCTGGCAGTTAAGGACAAAATATGAAGTTTCTCTCTTCAAAAGGTAAATGGAATCTAAATTGCTTGTCATGAATTTGGTGACACTTTTTTCTAGGGGCTCAAGAGTACAGACATTGTAGGCAGCAATTTTTCCTCTTGGTTTGAAGGGCGATATATTTCATTCGGTGTTGGTTCTAGTATAATTTTAATTTTTATCTTCCAACCTATATTTTGGGAAGTGGAGAAAACGAGATTTCTTTGGACTTTGCACTAGAGAATAGAGCAGATTTAGCTGAAATTCTAAGTGAGTAAAAAACAGAAAGGAACTGGGGAACAGTTTGCCTCGCTACCTTCTTACTTGCCCTAGCGGGCTGGATTCCGCACTTTTCATGCTGAGATCAAATTTGTACGGAGATGAAACTGTGATTTCAAGAAAAAGGAAAGGAGAAGTAAATTGGGTGCGATTTGCTTCACTGTTGGCGATACCTCCCCATTTCCCCGAGATGAGATGAAATTTACACGGCGATTTTGCCTCGATAGCCCATATCTAAGGTTAAGACGGTTTCGCTGCGCGTCATCCTTGCTTAAAATACCGGATGTTTTCTTACCCAGTTCCCTGCCCTGTAGATACGGATTTGGATAAACAAGATTCAAGGTGTCCACCGTGACTCACTCTTGCTACCTGGCTACAGGCGTATACTTCTTAACACCTTTCTCTCAGAATTCTCGCTACCTCTAGAGCAGCTGCCACGCACTTCAAGCCGGACAGCTAATTCTGCGGAGCTGTAATATTATGAAAATCATCGTATTCTTAAGGACTAAGATAAATGTCCGTTCGACGGGAGTTTACAATGGATCTCAAAGTATCATAATGCGAATGTATTAGAGTACAACTGCGGCCTGAGAAAACTGATGAATTCCTTTCGAGAATTTGGAACATTTTGTTGCATTGGGAACTAGCTGTGTCATCCTTTCTTGGGTGTAGATTTTAAGGCAAAAACTTAACAGAATACCGCTTAAATACTGTTAAAGGACTTCCACAATGTGAACAGCTGGAGTTTTGTAGATTTTTACAATATAGGTAAGAGGTATGACTGAGTTACATGAATATGCTTGGCACAATCAACTATGTAATACATTAAGTGTGACAGTAAATAATTAACAGAGTTACTATTCTCTGCAGGTGACAAATTTACGTTAAATTCTCTTAGTCATTAGTACGTCATTATAAAAATTTTTATTTCATTGTGTCGATCGTATGCGGGTGTCAATGCACGCGCGCCAATGCCTTGTGCATCGTGCTGGTCTTAGAGCACATTGAGGGACGCGCGAATCTAGAAGAAACTTTTCCTAGAAACGAGTTTATGGGAATATTGATTTAAACTGAAAGATTCCTAGCCCAAACAGTTCGTCTGGAAGCGTTGTCGCTGTTATGTATGAAGAATATTCTGCAACGTTATGCAAAGTTATTCTGCAAAATTATCTTGCATGCAGCTCGTGTAGGATTTTGCGTAAGTCAACCAAACATATATCGCAAAAATGAAAACTTCTGGAAATGCTTCTTTTAACGCTAAGTCACGAATAGCTGGCAGTGTCCATTTCATGAATGCAACTTGTATTTAGATAGGAGAGAAGTGTAAATCATTGCTCTGCCCGATATCTTAACTCTGTAGATTCTTCTTCTGAGCATTACTGATAAACGTTGTAAAGGGCTATTTCCCAATAAATAACGAATTCTGTAATTGTAGTCGTATGAGTCTAAGCAAAACAGAACCTTTTTAAAAATAGCTGAATAACGTTACTTTTAAATTACGGCATGAAAGATAACGTGAGATCCTGTGACGAAGCGCAGATAGCAGAAAATCATGATGATAACATTTAACTTAAGCAATCTAGCAAATGCAAACTGAATAGAAATTAACAAAGGAGAAGAATGCTGCTACGTTGCGTAAAGAGGCTTATTAGATCACTGATGATTAGATAATATTGAATAATCAGTTAATTATTATCCATTCATACTTGTTGTAGAACATTAAGTAATTTGGAACTAACTAGTTGGTAACTTGAATTGAAAGCTGTTTGATAAATATATTATTATCCATAGCTAATCACGTCGCTTCAATTTTAAAAAATCTGTATTTGTTATTAATGCCCTTTTTAAAAAGTACATTTTTTCACCGAGTAAAAAGCGCAAATCGAGAGCAAAAATAGTATAGAACCAAACCAAAATTAGTATCTGTCAATTAAAGTATGAAATCGATCCTTTTAATACGTCTTTATTTGTGTCTTGAATAATATTTAATGTAACATAAATTAATAAAAAAATGTTGTTTAAAGGAGGAATACTCTGTCCTTCGTAAGTTTTAGTTACATTAAGAATGTTACGTTAGTGAGCACTCATGTCAAAGGCATGGATGGCCGACATTACTTTTATCTCAAAACTGAAGGTCTAATTTTCATATAATGCGCTGACTTGATATTGCGTTACCCATTACTCGGCCAAGCTTCATGAAAATCTTGCTTTTAGTCCAGTAATAAGGCTTTTAATCCAATAATTTTATTTGGCTGTACTTTCAATTTTACGTTTCTCAATTCTCAACAGAATATAAATTAGTTAAAGTAGAAATAAGCCCGGATTTCTTGAATTTAGGGAGACAGCTTTTACTGCATACGCGAACCGTTACTCTGCTTCGCTTTGCTGCTGTTAAATTTATCAGCTTAAACTTCGGTAAGCCGCTTTTGTTTAATATTTTGGACAGAACCAAAGTTAACTAGAGCATCTTGAAATTGTGTTCTACTTTCAGTGTCACTTAAACATATGTTGTAAATTATCCAAAAGCAGTAGAGCTTAGTCCTTTTACACTTCTGGTTGACGTGTACATAAATAATTTTTTCTTTTCAAATCTTCGCTTTGTAGTACTTATAGTTAGAAAATAAAAGGGACCATACAGTCTGAATGTGGTTCTGGTAGATTTGGCACTCTAAAAAAAGCGAAGAAACGTATAAAGTCATTAATACACTAATGTTTGTGAAAATTGCAATACAATGAAGGAATTATGCAAATTGGACCAAACTTACAGGAGATGTAAAGTGAGGTATTGCATGCGAATGATTAGAATTACAAAGCGATTGCGCATGCGTGGAATGAGAACCGGCACTTGTTCCATGTGTATAAAGGAGTGTAAAATGGGGTTGAAATCAGTTTATCGTTCTCTGTCTGCGACGAACGTTTAATTAGTGGTCATTGTGTCTCGTCAACAACGGAAGTGCCATACCAGCAACTAATGGAGGTTGAACGAGGCCGCATCGTCGGCATGTAAGAGGGTGGACTTTCGTATAGCGCAATCGAAGTCCACGCGCAACGTAATGTCACAACAGTGATGCGTGTTTGAAAGAAAGGGACAGAGGAGGACCAAACAAGGCGAAATCCTGACAGAGGAGCATACAATAGCACAACGTTGGAGCACAGCCTATAAAGTGTTGTGTAGTCTTGTTCCATAGTTCGTCACCGTCTACTGCAGCATGAACTGCGTGCAAGGTTCTTCTACGTAGGATTCTCCTGTCGCTGAATCACTGACGCCTCCGACTTCAATGAGCACGACAACAAAGTGCCTGGCGTGCCGTGTAACAACAAGTTTTCTCAAATGAATCTCACTACAAGCTGGAATACAATGATGATAGAGTACCCATCAGACGTCAAAGAGGCGAACGTCTGCGCCCACAGTGTATTATCCAGCGTCATAGTGCACAAACGTATGATAGTATGGTGTGGGGAGCTGTTGGGTATAACTGCAGATTGCAGGCAACCTCAACAGTGATCTCTACATAAAAGAAGTTGTGGAGCCAGAGGTCTTCCCGATTCTTCGACCTTTTGGACGCTCTATTTAAGCAGGATAATGCCCGTGCACATTTTTATTCAGACTGCACAAATCTTTTTCAGGCCACAGAGGTTTCGCTTCTTCCACGGCCTTCTTATTTTCCGGATATATTGTCCATTGAGTATGACTGGAATTTCATCAGTCGGCCACTCTTTCATACAGCTGGTGAAACACACACTATAAAACGGAACTTTGACGTCAAGTCGAAGCCATATTTAATGCCATTCCACAGGATTACATTCAGAACATGTATGATTCAATTCGAAGACGTGTATAGGCTGTCATCATTTAGCTTAGTGGACACACAAAGTACTGATTTCTGATGTTCGTTTTGTTTTTTGTCTTGTTAATTTGATCGTTTATTTTTACTACTATCAGTACTATGCGGAATAAATTTCATTCATTTCCGACAGCCCCTTTAAGGTGCTGCATTTTTCACAAACTTTAATCTGTTATTTTTCTGTTTAATTTATAGAAACGTAAGACATCGGGGAAATTTTAAAATCTAATAAATTATAAATTAATGAATCGGTTGAAATATAGTGTGCATAAATTCAGCAGAAGCAAAATCACTGTAAATGACTAAAGTGCAAATTAATTTTGAAATTTACGCAGATATCTTTAAAAATTTACGTTTGAAATACAAGCAAGTATTTTTACCTTTAAAGAGCCTATTTTCGAATGTTTCTTTATACTCAAATTCTTCTGCGCATGCCTAAAATTGCAATCTAAATACAGCTAAATCTGTTTGTTCGATTTCTAGTTAAATTCTGCTACTTATAAATTTGCCGAGAAATAAGAATTAATCTGTCATAGGAATTTTTAGAATGAAAACTGTTGCAAAAGAACAAAGTGCAGGTATTACGAACACGAAGGTAAGTAAAAACTACGATAAATCATTTTTAAATCCTATGAATTATGGAAAACCCTAGTGTTTAAGTGACCTAGTTTGCTATCAAGGTTCCAAATGTCAGCTCTGTTTCGACAAGTATTCTATGAAAAATTTCCTCTTTCGAAAATAAAATTATCGCTCATCAGTCGAATTGTTGATGACGTCAAAGCTTAAATTCAAAGGCCTATTTTATAAAAATAAAACCTACTTATTCTTGACCAAAAATATGTGTCTATTAATGTATAAATGGGAGTAGTTATATAATGTTTTCTAATGAAACAGATAGACCATACAGCTTTAAAAAAAGCTGAGACGATATTCAAATTTTTTTCTTCAAATAGGAATATGGAAGAAAAGATGTAATACATGATGAAACATTTGTAGTAGGTAATATTCTATCCTTTGTGGAAATTAATAAGAATACGGAGAAAAATCTCAAAAAGATGCGTTGAGAGAACGTTTGCTGCGGAAGTTTCCACCTATTTCCTTCGAGAGAGAAGATTTTCGGTAAGATAATAAGTATAATAATCTAGCATTTTGGGGCTCATAAATGCGGGTTTTGATGATAGTGACATAAGCATTTCTGATTGGTCGCCAAGACAGTATAGTGGTCAGGGGAGCCGACTACGATACCAAGGGCCCGGGTTCAAACCCGGAGAAAGCATGGTTGTAACTGTCCGTCTCTTCATAGGAGGCAAAGGTGGCCCACTATTGGGTGCCTCCATAAAAAAGTGACCACAACTTCTGGCCTTCGTAGTGACCAAGCCGAAGTCGGCTGAGGGCCCACCACTGGTTTAAAAAAAAAAGGTTTCTGACTGACAGTTCAGAACTGAGGAATATTATGGTGCAATCTGTTAGTAGGGCGTAATAATAATAAAAAACTCGTCATTGAGGTCAAAAATGCTTGAAAAAATATCGAAACAAAAATTTCAGTTCAGTTCACCTTATCGATGAAAATTCGATTGATAAATGTGACTGAGAAGAAACACTTTTAAAGTACGAATTTTTATTTTGAAAGTATTTCATTATATACTACTTGCAGAGTTTATGTTAATTAACTAATTTTCGTTCGTATCGGATCTATAATATCACTTCTCCTTTCGTTATCTCTCACCAAGATGCAAGTAAGTCACTGTTTTTGAAAGTTTTACAGATACAGTTTTAAGTAACTAAGCTCCCCGTAGTATCTTTCTTTCGCCCAACTGTGCTACTTTAGTTACCCGGCATTATCCATTTCGCTAGCCGAAGTTAAACTGCGAGCTTAGAATTTGAACTAACATTTAGTTAGGGCATTTGTATTGCAGTCTCCAGCAAAGATTCACTTTAAAATTGGGAATTCAGCTCTCTGTTATCTCATATCCGCAAGTGACGTAGTTTTAATTTGTATGCACAAGTTGCGCAATTGTTGTGAGTAATACAAGTTTACTTCGATCTTCGTAGTATATTTATAGAACACAGTTATAATTTCATACACGTAGTAACTAATTTTTCGGTTTAAGTAAGATCTGAAGACTAAAACTTATTTGCAGAGGGATTACTAACAAATTTTTACCCTACGTCCTTATTTTCATAAGAAAATCTATAGCAATATATAATTGATGGTTTATTACAGTAACTAAATTTTATACAACGTCTTAAATTATGTTTTTTTATTAGCGTTCTATCACCTAACTTTTTTGGAACCTTAAAGTTCTTTCCGTGCCCGGATAAGAACTTAATATATGCTTAAAAATTATTAAAAATTCTCCCCCTCGTATTAATATTTATATTCGGTTTATGTTACTTAAAACTGTCTAGGCTTTCTTTATCCATGACCTTTGTGAGATGTATTGTTTAGAAACCATTTCTTTATGAAACGCTGCTTTATTTAAAACTTGAACAAGCTTTTAATATAATTGATTTAAGGTCGTTAAATTTAAATACTTTTAATGTGAGATGATCTCTTGAATGTGCAAATTTAACATATCTATAATCTATGTAGATGGAACTACCAAATATATTAAGGCCTCTAATTTGGATTGCAGACTAACTTATCTCGGAATGCTGCCCATTGTCCTTCAATTACATCGACTATGTGCCACCAAACTATTCTATTCATTTCTTAAAACTAACCTTTGATGCTAAAATCAATCAAAAAAATAATTTCTTTAATTCAGATCTTTATAATGCCGATTTCTTTGCATACAACAAAATATGGTTTCAGAGAAAAACGAAAACAACTTTAAAATATTTCATTTACAAACAACATAGCCAGAAAAAATATTTTAAATATATTTAATAGTATCATCCAATATTTAAGACAGAACCCGAATTAAAACGTTTTTCTTAATGTTGTAGAAACATTTTATACCAAGCTCTTCAACTGCCATTCAGCGGAAACTTATTTTTCAGGAAGAAAGCTGGTACCATTAATGACCATTTTGTAATATTTGAATAGACTGTTAATTCAGATTTTCTGTAGAAGACTGATTTCTCAAATTCAGCGTTTATTGGTCCCATAAACTTGGAAGAAGCAAACACATTTTCTAAGCATATTATTGTACTTACTTTGGACATCTGGAATCCACATGTAAGTAAAACTTTTATAGAAATAATGTCTGTCGTCTTATTTGAATTACTTTACAAAGATAGCAAAACGCTGTAATTCTTTTTAATTCATCCGCAGTAATTTTAATATTTAATTGCATTAAAGATATTTTATATGATGATCAGCCAATTCAGCAGTATTTCATTATTTGTAAGATCGGAAATTATTTACGGGAAAAAATATCAATTTTTGCATTCACTTCGTTTAGAAGTCAATGTATCTTCCATATGTTAATGCAGACATCAGGTTTAATCTTGTCTATCATGTATGATAATATTATGATAATCACTAGAAGGATGGCAAATGTATGTTCATTCTTAGATGACAAATGTAATATTCTAATTTTTCTTACTGAATAATTTTATTCTTACTGATTTGCGTACATAAATATAAAGACTTCAGACTTTTAGATAATACTTCTCATTATGCAATCAATCACTGTGAGATGGATAGATGATCAGTATTTTGCCAGATTACATTTAAATTTCTTTATAGTTCTAACAACCCCCAATTCAAAATGCTTCCTAAAACCTCTTTTTCTCGATGACAGGTCTTTTTGAAAACTGTCGACAGATTAGCTATCAAAAAAGAATTATTATTATTCATGGCATCAACAATGAGACTGTGACATCTAAAAAAGAAGTAAAATTTTTACCTTACTTGGCACTTCAAAACACACATGATTAGGGTAGCTTCTCAAGGTTCGCAAATTCTAAGCAGTCTTTAAATATCCTTATAGAGCAACGTAACAAACCTATAATCAGTCATGACACTTTTAGAATACATGCATGAATTTCTTTAAGAAAACTTTTATATTAAATAAATATTTGACTTTTGCGTGAAAAATTCACATATATAAGACATAGTAATGAATAAAGTTAATGAAGCCAGTTTTGATTTAAATTCAGTTTTCAGGAACAGATTTGAGGAGCAACTGCAAACCCAATGTCTTTGGTTTTAGCGATAATGGTTCCATTTTAGATTAAACAGCAATCTCAATTCAATTTACAACAAGCTCCCTTGAAAAGAATTTATTATAAATAACTCTTCAAGATTTTGAACGTAAAAGTATGTATCTTTACGTTTTTTAAATAATCTAAGTTGGGGTTCTCAAACTTTTCAAATCTTGTACCATATAAGTATGAAACAAAAATTTATGTACCACCATAAAAGCATTTCGCCATTAAAAATCAATGCATCCTAAATGAAGTATATATAATCAAAAAATAAAACCCTTTAAATTTATATTATTTAAGTATATTCGTAAATGAAATTTTACATCACAATAAAATATAAATAAGTATACTACGAGTATACTGGAATGCAGCTACGATTCCTGCAAATTGTAAATTCGTTAAATTGTTCGAAGCTCTTGGAAAAGTCGTCATTTCAACATTAAAGCTAGAGTCGTAAAAGTCAAAAACTTGAAAAATGTATGTGTTTCTGAATAATAAAGATTAAAACAAAATGTTAAAAGGGACGCAATTTTACATTCATTTAATTTTTTTCTGTAAAACTTGTGCCACTAAAAATATTGTAATGTACCACAGTTTGAAAACCGGTGTTTTACTAACTGAAAGTATATTGGCTGTTTTACAAACTGAAAATTTCATTCTGCAGCACAAATTAGATTTTACATTTGAAACACATTCCCATACTTTTTCTAATTTTCGTTTTTAAAATTTCTGTCTTATTTTACAAAATTTAATTGATCTTTACTTATTTTTATTATCTCTGTTAACAAATAATGAAAATTTTGTATTCATGTTCCTCACACTGTGGAAAAACGGCTGTACCTACAGCCATCATCCACCCTGTTTTGAACACACATAGAATCATCCAAACCTGCGTATCTCGAAGCAGAATTTTAAAATTTGTTTTTCATTTCGCTCTTGTGCGAATTTAATGAATTCTGACTTAACAAGCTCGGTGTTTCAAAAGTAATTTGTTGTCATTCTGTAAGTTCAAATTTAATCAGAGAGTTCAGCGATTTAAAAAAAATGTGTTATCATCTGGCAAAGAGTCAGACATTTGTATTTCGAGTTTAACCAGCAAAATGAGCGATTTAAAGGAAACATGTTCCACTGTCCAATTTAAATTCCATCTGCCTTTTTATTCCACTTGGTAAAGAGTAAAATATTCAGTTTTAATTTTAAATTTAATCCGTATGTTACTGATTAACAATCTGTGTAATTTAAAAGCAATAAAAGCACTACTCCAACTATGTTATTAATAACTGCTAGCCAGTCCCGTGAAATTACACTCGTTGGAGTCATTAAAAATATTACACATATTTCCTTTTTTAAAGTAACTATTTTAGACGGCTGGCCGCACCAGTGTCTAGTTATTTAAAAAAATTACAATTGGAAGATATCGAGCATTAATATTTATGAAAAGAGAACTGTAGCAACTTTTGTCCAGTAAATATATACATGAGAGTATAATATTTGTCACAGTTAATGGCTCCAAAACAAATTTTTTGTTTCGAATATCAAAAAAGAATGAGCTATTTATAAAAAAGTTGGAAAGACATTGACAAGCAAGGACATTCAAATTAACTGTCATAAACTAAGTAATTCAAGCAGTTACAATCACCAGATTTCGGAGATGTACTCATATTCAAGAGCAGACAACATGGCTATTTTTAGTATGTTGATTATACTCAATGAGGTGACTATTACAGCATTTAGAAAATATGCAGCTATTAATTACCAAGAAAAAAATCGATTTTGTTCTTAGATGCATTGATTCATATATGAGATTTTCGATGCAAGCAAGGACCTGAATAGGACAATCACGTTTTTGCGGAGGAATATCTCTAAATTTCCATGAAATTGTTTAGTACTTTCAATACCATACTCTATAGTTTTGTTTTAAGTGCTGTGTCCGTATTATAATGAAATATCCGAATTCTTATGAAATAACGTAATTACGGCGATTCAAATTGATAAAATATAGATTGAATTAAGTATTGCCAGTTTTGTTACTATAAAATATACCAACTCCTTGTTGAATCCAGTTACCAGGAACCAAAATGTATGTTAATTAATAGAAAAACTGCTGTTTATCCTATTGATTTTCGCCGCTTATGAAGCTCAGATTGGCTGAAGATGATTCATCAGTAACATAATATCCTACTAGTACTTGTTGAAGCTAGTTTCTCCATTTCACTTATTGAGAACAAAGGGTTATTTATCGTTGAGGTACGTATAGTGCTTGACTAAAATGCTATTCAGGATTATTTGAATATGGAAAACCTCCAAAGACTTGTAAAGTCATTAGGTTATTTTGAAGCCGGAGAAGTGAAAAATGAGCAGTGCCCCCGCCAAGACTCGAGCCTGGACCTCTCGAATACCCGCCGAGTGTGCTACCGTTACACCACGAAGGCATGCAGAAAGGAGGAAGAAAATACCTTATAGACTATTTTTCTAAGATGAACGATGCTTTCGCGAGGAAGTTTTGAAGAAAAAATGACTCGTATTCACATTATAGATGAGCAAAACCATGAAACCCAGCCATGCAAGCTGCCCGTTCGCCTGGGTTGGAATTCAAACCGAAGTCAAAATATCAATATTCAGTGGTCCACTGGTAGGGCCTCAGTAAAACGAGTTTGGTCAGATACTCTTTTGCAAAGCTTTTGTCCGTCGACTTGAACCCGAGCGAACAGGCTGGCTGGTGTGATTGATTCTCCTCATGTGTAACGTGAATACGAATCAGTTTGTCTGAGAATCTTTTCCAAGAAAGCATCCCTCCCTTTACGCAGATAGCCCTTATGTGTTTTGCCATATTAAAAAATCTAAACCTAACCTAGCTGAACTTTAGAAAAACAAAATTTTCTTATTATTTTCATACTAAAGCAATCCTGCAGAAACATTGTAAATAACTATGTTGCTGACGCAATATGGAATACAATTTCTGCATCTCATCTTTAAGATTTCTGTGGTCAAAGTTTTCCGATTTAAATACACACATTATGTTCATAGGAAGTTAGAAGACTTCGTGAAATGCTTCCTAATATTATTGTACATCATCAGTCTTTTAACGAAAGTAGAATAATCACTGTAGGCTGAAGAAGCATAGAAAGTACTGATCATGCCTGTAACCCCATGAAGCAAGAGATTGACTTAATACACAAACTACAATCGTTCTGCTGGCTAGAAATGTAAGTTTTAAAATTGAAAAAATTACTGGAGGAAGCATTTTTTAATTTACTGTTTGCGTAATTTGTAATATATCGAAAATGCCTAAGTGACTAGATTTAAGGCTGGGAGAAGGAAGGTGACTTGTTAGTAAGTGAAATCAAAGAGAAGCTTCTTTTAGTAGAAGAAGTAGAAATTCTTACTTCTTTTAGAAGTAAGAATTTCCCAAATGCAATTGTGCAATTTACTTAAAAAATTATAATAAAAAAATTAATTAAGGAAAAATGCAGATGCCTCAAGGGAACGCAAAAGGATTAAAAAATCGAAAGACGTTTGAACTGCTGTTCTAGAATGATTTTAAGTTATGAGAATTAAAATGTTACTATTTCCAGATCTCTTTTGACTAGAAAAGCTGCGAATTCGTTAAAATGCTTGGAGAGAATTTTTTTTACCAATTGACAGGTGGTCCACAAGATGGAAACGGAAAAACAGCATGCCTTAAAGGAAAGTGTTTGGTGAGAAATAAGAAACAAATCATCTGACAACTGGATAAAATACTTTTACTGGACTGCTAAAAGAGTGCAAACCCTCACGAAATTTATAATATAAATGAAACTGCTCTGCATGACGAAGTCTTAGCAGAACAATCATTAATGCTTTAAAATGAAGTGCCGCCGGTTTTAAGGAGTTGAAAGAACGAATTGCTGTATTGTTAACCCGTATGGATGCAACAATTAAGAAAATATAAATGATTATTGACTGAAATAGAAGATCTCGGTGTTTGAAAGCAATCAAACGTTTATCATAACAATAAGAACTCATGGATCATAAATAATGCTATTTTTACTCCTTTTCTTTTGATAGAATAATAATTGTTGCTTTCGAGTCCCTATCCCATGGAAGAACGTTTGCCAAAGCCTCAAAAAGGTTGGACTTTCCACCCTAATTTTGAGGACGAGGGCACCGAGGAAGGGTCTCCCCCCTCTTTTCCCTACCACCAAACCACACGAGAGGACTTTCGGCTCGCTATATATTTAGAATGTCACAAAGACACCATACATGTACAAACATCCATACCTTCCCAAGGATTCGCCCCTGGACGCTTCTGTATGGCACTCAGAGTCACTATCAGCTATACCATCTGGGCCGCAAAATGGGATAGCAAACTCAAAAATGAAAGAGAAAACTTGCTTTTAGAAAACCATGCTGTATACTTCTCTGATTTCTACCTGAATAACGTTAGATTAATTTTTCTTGCTACAAAAACAATTTCCATCATTCAACCTTTTAACTAGAAAATTCTGAACGCTTTCAAATGTCATTACATAAACGATGCTACTCAAAAAAAGATAAATAAAACTGAAAATTGGATGAAATGAAAATGGATATAATTAAATGGAAAACATTTCGAAGGATATAATTAAATTTATATGCGTGTTGTAATGAATGTGAGGGAATAGTCTCTCGAAACTCAGTTGAAAAATGCTTTCGGAAATGTAGTTTTTAAGAATTCTTAGAAGAATTTCAAGCTATAGACATAGTGTTGGACATCGTAAAAAATACGAAGGTTTACTTTTAGACTATGTTGAAACTGACAATATTCAGACACATGAAAAACACTGATGCCATATTATAGTTGAAAGAGTTGTAGGGTGTTGAAAGAGCTACAGAAACTGAAACTGACAGTGAAATTAACACGGAAGAAATTGATGACGTGCCAATCTCAGCCAAATCTAAAAAAGCACTGGTAATTCTGAGGAAAACTTTTGGAAGGTATAGAGCAGAAAAGTTATCAGCATTTTTGTGAATTTGAGAATACAACTGGAAAATTATTGATGAACAATATGAAACAAACACAGATAGATGAATTCTTTGCAAAAATTTAAAATATCATCAGGAACGTAATTATAAAAATATTTTAAATGCATTTCAAAATTATGCAAATAATTTACTTTTAGCATTAATTGTTAATGTTAGGTATTAATTATTAGATTACTTATTATTTTATTTGATAAGCTTAAAGCTGATATCCCAGTTTACAATATACAAATCGCCCTCTAATCCACTTTATAATTTCAAAATGTCTGGACTGAAATTGTAAGGTTTTAGTTAAACTAACAAAGTTTTATTTTAATTTATACTTTTCTTCTGTTCTCATTTTCAACTTCCCTTTAGAATAAGCGCGCGTTTTCAGCTTTATGCTAATTTGAAGTGGAGCCAAGTTACACAGTCCAGTCACATTAATGTGACCATCTGTCAAAAGCCAGAATAACCACCTTTCGCAGAGCGTACTGCTGCGAGACGTGCAGGAAGAGAGTCACATAGGTCCCTGAAGGTGTTCTCTGGGATGTTGAGCCATGCCGACTCTAATGCCGTGGCCAGCTGCGCTAGATTACGCGGTTGAGGATCCATGGCGCGAACAACTCGATCGAGATGGTCCCACAGATGCTCGATTGGGTTTAAGTCAGGTGAGTTTGCTGGCCAGGGGAGGACGGTAAACTCATCCTGGTGCTCTTCGAACCACGCACGTACACTGGCAGCTGTATGGCACCTCGCATTGTCCTGCTGGAAGATGCCATCATCCTGAGGAAAAACAATGCGCATGTAGGGGTGAACATGGTCCGCAAGGACAGATGCGTACTTGCATTGATCCATTGTGCCTTCCACAATGATCAGTGAACCTAGAGAATGCCAGGAAAACATTCCCCAGACCATAATGCTCCCGCCTCCAGCTTGGACCGTTCCGGCAATGGTTGCAGGGTGGTTCCTTTCAGAGGTTTCACGCCTTATACGCCAACGTCCATCTGTCCGATGGAGCATAAAACGCGATTCATCCGAAAACGCAACCTGTCGCCACTCAGTGGACGTCCAGCTGCTGTACTGGCGTGCAAATTCTAGCCTTCGCCGTCGATGAACAGCAGTCAGCATAGGTGCACGAACCAGGCGTCTGCTTCGGAGGCCCAGACGCAGCAATGTTCGCTGAATAGTACTTTGGGAGACACTTTTGGTAGCCCCTTGGTTCATTTTGGTGGTCAGTTGCTCAACGGTAGCCCGTCTATCTGCCCGAACGCATCTCCGCAACCGTCGTTCGCCTCTGTCATCTATGGCCCGTGGTGCACCACATTTGCCACGTCGCTGATTTTGGACAGTCCCATTTTGCCATGCACGGTACACTTTTACCACGGCGGCACGCGAACAGTTCACAAACTCAGCCGTTTCGGAAATGCTTCCACCCTTGGCCCGAAAGCCAATGATCATGCCCTTTTGGAAGTCGGATAAATCGCTTCGTTTCTGCATTACGCCAACGATTGAAATGTTTTCCGAAGCCCTCACACACCCTTTATATACGCTCAACTGCACTGTGCTGCCACCTGCTATCTGTGATTGGTTATTTAACTCTGACATGGAAAGTACGTGGTGGTCACATTAATGTGACTGGACTGTGTATATTTAAGCGAAAGCGAGAGGTAGGAACCTCTCAGTGTGAGAGAGCTTTTAGTCTCAGACCACGGTCACTCTATTCGACGTTCGCCTGACTAGCTAGCATTTAAATTCTAAGCCATAGCGTTTTACGTGATTGCTTATTGAAGTAATTCCAAGTGCGTCAGTATTAGTTAAATCTTGCTACGCACCATTTAGTTTAGAGGCCAACCTCGCGTTATAGCTCTGTGAGCAACGACTGATTTAATTTCTATTTAGCTTTAGTTCAAATTTATTTGATTGTTCATTTTTAGACCCAAGTGCGGTCTCTACTTTCTGTATCCCTTCCGAGTTGGGAAGTGGTTGTACATAATTGTGATTTAATAAAAGAGGATTTTAAATCTCTTTTAAGTGCAGTTATTCTCCAACTTAATCACAGTATTCTACCACAGAACATAGCTGCATTCAGCTCCTTGTTCAAGATCAGGACTTCAACTAACTCACGAATACGTTCGCCAAGTGTATGTACCGAACACTTAGTCCTGACACTGGCACCCGAAGAAAAATAAGAGGATGGCCGGAAAGACAAGAAGACGAACCTGAGATACCTGAAGTACCTGTCCAGAACTCTGAGATAGCACCTCCTGGCCTAGAAGGATTTGGCTACATTGTACAAACCATGCGGGCAGCTATGAAGCCAGCGGCAAGTTTTGACGGCAAGACAACCGTATTAAATTTCCTGGAAAAGCTAGACTCCCATTTCATGTTATATCCAGTTCACGAATTTCAGAAAATCACTCTTGCAACCAGCGCTTTGAAAGGCCAAGCGCTGAATTGGTTCAAGTGTATTGGAAAGAATCTCTTGGGGGAACCGGGAAGCCCCACATACACGTACGAAAATTTCCAAAATTCCTTGGTGAAAGCATTTCCTATAGTACGAGATCGAGCCAGACTGGAGGAGGAACTTTTTAGATAGAAGATTTGTCAAATTTTATTTTGAGAGAAATTCGAGTTTTCAAGCTTTTGTATGGAAGTCGCCCGGATCCTGAAATTATTTAAATTATACTTCCTAGGCTACTGCCCCAAGTTCAATATTTCATCGAGCTAAGAAACCCAACGACGTTAGACAGATTATTTGAGCTCGCCGTACAACTTGAAAGCCGAAAAACAGCAGACAACGAACGACGTCGCCAATTTGAGCGAAGAAGTCAGTGGAGTTCGCCTAGACCCCAGCAGAAGCAAAATCAAAGTTACAGGAACAAGACGAAGCAATGGCCGAAGAAAGAGGTATCTTCTAAATCGAGCGGCGAACGAAGAGAATTCAATCGAAAAACAAGCAAAGATGCCGAGGGAAACCAGAATAAGAAGAATTTAAACTAAGATGGATTTCTTCGAGGAAGGTGAAGAAGTCCGAAGTCGCGCAATATCCTTCCACAATTAACTTAAACACCGTGGTCGTGAAAAATTTGAGTTTACCGAAGATCGAAGTTTTAATTAACAACATACCGGCGACGGCTCTGTTAGATACAGGAGCGCAAAGCAGCTTTATCTCAGAAAGATTTTTCAAGAAGCACTTTCGCCGTTACAGAATTTTTAGTGCAAGAGACACGAATGTCATAGCGGCCCAAGGAGAGAAGTGTAGCTATTTAGGGAAAGTACTGTTGTTCGTGCGCATCAACGACGAGCAGGTAAAAGTTTTATTTTATATTGTGTGAAACCTACAAACATGTATTATTCTGGGTGTGGAGTTTTTTAGGTTGGCAGAAGCGAAACTCGATTTTAAAAGGGGGAGAATTAACCTTATCGATGAAATAAGTAGAAACCAAGAATGATAAGCCCCCGCAGCTGGACTTACAGCACTTACCGGCAGATGAAGAAGAAAAACTCCAGTCGCTGGTAAGTGACTTTTCAAATTTATTTAGCGATGTACC
This sequence comes from Stegodyphus mimosarum, assembly GCA_000611955.2. Classification (NCBI taxonomy): domain Eukaryota; kingdom Metazoa; phylum Arthropoda; class Arachnida; order Araneae; family Eresidae; genus Stegodyphus; species Stegodyphus mimosarum. The sequence goes on along the minus strand of KK113271.1, from coordinate 301,383 downwards.
GGGTTTCACACAGGTCTTAAATCATACTATAGAAACGGGGGACGCGCAGCCAGTAAGGCAAAAGCCATATAAGTACGACAAGGTGAAAGAAGAAATAATTGAATATCATATCAAGGAGATGTTGAAAAATAAAATAATCACTCCGATTTCTAGCAGTTATGGTAGCCCAGTAGTTTTATGCAAGAAAAATAATGATTATCCGATTACGCACCCGAAGCGGTGGCGTTTTGCTATTGATTATCGCAAGTTAAATTCCGTCACAAAATATTCCGTATATCCTCTGCCGATAATCGAAGAGATAATTCGAAATATTTCCTCTACAGAGTATATGACCACATTAGATCTTACGAGTGGCTATTTTCAGATTGGGGTAAAACCAGAAGACGTCCCCAAAACCGCCTTCATAACTAAGTCTGGCACGTACGCATTTCTTAGAATGCCTTTTGGCTTATCCGGCGCGGCCGGCAACTTTCCAAAGATGTAGGGACATCGTCTTAAGACCGGTCCTTGGTAAAAGTACGTTCATATATTTAGACGATATTATAATTACGAGTAGTACTTTAGAACAGCACTTACAAGATTTAAGAAAAGTGTTTTTATTGTTAAATGAAGCTGGTTTGAAGATATATGCGTCCAAATGTAAATTTGCCGCAAAAGAGTTACGTTATTTAGGATTTAAAATTTCCCAAAATGGAATCGAAACGGATCAGTCAAAGATAATAGCTATTAAAAATTATCCTGTTCCTAAAACAGCGAAGAAGTTATCGTCGTTTCTTGGTATGTATTCATACTATCGGTCCTTCATTAAAGACTTTGCCAAAATAGCTGAGCCGCTGCTAAAATTGAAAAGGAAAAAAGCTAGGTTTTCGTGGTCAGTAGAAGCCAACTTGGCATTTCAAAAACTGAAAGACGCATTGACTCAGGCTCCCGTTTAAAATTTCCGGAGGGGGATAAAGGATTAGAAATTTCAGCGGACGCTTCAGTTTTTGCGATTGGGGCAGTGCTTTCTCAAAATGGGCAACCCGTGGCCTTTCGAACATTAAATGAAACCCAGAGAAACTATTCGGCCACAGAAAGGGAAACTCTCAGTGTTATCAGCAGTACAGAAATTTCGTGTTTTCTTTCAAAGTTCTCCAGTAACTGTATATACCGACCACCCTGCGGTCACTAGACTCTACGCTGGAAAAAATTTATCACCCGGATTAATAAGGTGGGCACTTAAATTACAAGAATATAATCTAGTAATTAAACACACGCCGGGAAAAGAAAATGTTGTGGCAGACGCCTTAAGCAAAATTAATTTAGATGAAAATGGAAATGCAGTTAAAATAGCCATGCTGACATCCAAAGTATTAGATTTTTGTGAAACAGTAATAGCCGAACTCGAAAAAGATCCGGAGTTCAAAAATATATACAATTATTTGGCCGACCCTGAGAATTTCAGTCATCCGGATATTGTGCCGATAAGAAATAGGCCCGCAAATTACGAAATAATTGACGGACTGTTATTTTATACGAAAACGACTAATGAAAACCATGAGTTTAGACCGGTTATCCCAGCTAGCATTAGATTGAATGTATTAGAGGAGTTGCACGATTCTGCCATTTCGAGCCATTTAGGCATAAGAAAAACTGTCCAAAGAGTTCGCGAGGCAGTTTTCTTTCCAGAACTGCAAAAGTTTACTAGGGCGTATGTCCAGTCGTGCCCAACATGTCAATTTAATAATTATGTTAATTTCCGCCCGACCGGATTCCTAAATAGTATTAAATCAGAATTCCCAAATCAAATAATAGGCATCGATTTATTGGGACCTTATCTTAGAAGTAACATTAACAAAAGCCGATATCTTTTAGTTATAGTGGACCATTTTAGCAAATGGTTAGAGTTGATTCCGTTAAAAGGTGCGTCTGCGAAAATTGTAGTAGATTCAATTCTAAATAAGTATATTTTAAAATACGGGGCGCCCCTAAAAGTTATTTCCGATAATGATCCCCAGTTTGTTAGTAATATTTTTGAGGAAATGTGTGCAAAACTGGGCATACGTCTCCTAAAGATGGTCCCGTATCGTCCGCAGTCAAACATAACGGAACGGGTTAATAGAAATGTAGTGAAAATCATTCGAAGTTACGTTAAGAATTACCACTCTACCTGGGATAGCCATATAAATGAATTTGCATTTGCCCTTAGGACCGCCAAACACGACACAACACAAAAAACACCCGTTGAACTGTTTCTTGGGAGAAAGATTTTAACACCCTTAGATAAACTTTTCTTTGTCCAGGAAAGGGCAGAAGAATTTAAAATGAGTGACATTAACAACTTGATACGGGAAGCAAAAGCAAGTGCTGAAATGGCCCAGAGGAAACAGAAATTGTACTATGACCAAAAGAGAAGAGAGGTCAAGTACAATGTGGGAGATGAAGTATTAAAAATAAAACATGCTTTGTCAAATGCCCCAGAAGAAAAGGTGGGGAAATTTTTCCGCGTTTTGAAGGCCCTTTCATTATCGAGAAAATAACACAAACTGTTGTAGTATTAAGAAGAAACGACGGAGAGAAAATTACTGCGAATGTGGACCAAATTAAATCCTTCTACAACCGTAATAAAATGGAAATGTTTAAAGATTTTTTCCAGGATCCGAGGCAACGCATTCCCACGGAAGAGGTACCTCAGCGGCAACAGCAGGAACCAGCAACAATGGCAACGAAAGGACAGAAAAAGAAAGCCCCCCTTCAACAAAGTACAAGAAATAAGAAACAAAAAACCACAACTGGATGTGGATTTAAAAGAAAGAAGTCGGTGAATACAAGTGCAAGTAATAAAAGACCAAAGCAGAATGGGCAAGGACAGCCCAAACTAGACAAAAGAACTGCGGAAACATCGGAAAGCAGCCTGAGAAGCAAGCAGCCTCGGTTGCAGGCTGAGGATCAACGTCCCGAATGCAGCAGGAACCAGGAGCAGCGACGAACGAGGGCCCAGGATCGAAGGACCCAGCCAAGCAAACGCCCAGCAGATCACCTTTCTCCCCAGCGCAAGTACCCCAGAATGGAAAGAGGGAATTCCAAACGGAAGAGGAATGAGCAACTAGCTGAAAATGGTCAACAACCAAAGTCAAGGAGACTGGCCCAAGCTTCAATTTACCCAACTTTCAAGGATTGGGCCAAGAAAAGGATGGCTGACCACAACAAGATAAGTAGTATTTCTTATTCCAACGTTTAGTTAATTTTCGAGTGTACTGCAGGTTGCAGGGTCTATTTTACCTCAATCGGGTTGAGTTTTCGATTTAGTCTATGGACTATTATTTCAGTGTAATGCGATGTTTCAGAAAAGTACCTTGAGAAAAAGAATAGGAAGCACTTGCTGTAAGCTTAGAAATTTAACCTACATTTGTATTTCATGATTGCTATAAAATTGTTAAAATGTTATAAAATGTAACAAATAATATTATGCTAGCAATGCACGTTAAGTGCAATATCAATGTGAATTGTGTGTGCAAACTGCGAGTTGTATGCATGAAAAGTTAAAGTTTGAGTAATTTTAGAATGCAAGTGTTAATTAGGCTCTCCACCAAATACACTTAAAGTGTTAGACATAAAGCTAGTTAGAACCTCAGGTTTAGCTGGTTTTAAGGCGTCTTTTGAGGTCTCGTATGTTAAGTTCTAACTAATGTTAGTCGATCGTAGGTGGGAGATTTGAACACCCCCGAACACAGAAAAACCCGCAATTGCGGTTTGCTTTTCATCCAACACCGGTGGAGAGCATTGGGGGAAGAAATTAATTTTGCTTGAATGATAAATGTGTGTGTGCGAATTTACACGGGTAAGAAAATAAAGCCTGTTGCCTAGAACTTACTGTTATTATGTTGTACTAAAATTTCTTTCCTTCCAGATTTTGCTGGAAGAAGTATGATGTAGATGAAAGTAATAAATGCTAAAAACAGATGAAGAGTTATGTACAAAGCAAGCTTTCGTCTGTAAATTTCGCCAACAACTATTGTTTTGTAAGGGTTGGCCTAAGTTTAGAAGAGTTAAGTATTTTTAGAATTGCAAGTTTCAACATGGTCCATTTGGACCACAGTAGTTCAACTTTTGCCAATTCTGGCGGGAAGTATGTAAGGTTTTAGTTAAACTAACAAAGTTTTATTTTAATTTATACTTTTCTTCTGTTCTCATTTTCAACTTCCCTTTAGAATAAGCGCGCGTTTTCAGCTTTATGCTAATTTGAAGTGGAGCCAAGTTATATTTAAGCGAGAGGTAGGAACCTCTCAGTGTGAGAGAACTTTTAGTCTTAGACCACGGTCACTCTATTCGACGTTCGCCTGACTAGCTAGCATTTAAATTCTAAGCCATAGCGCTTTTAGGTGATTGCTTATTGAAGTAATTCCAAGTGCGTCAGTATTAGTTAAATCTTGTTACGCACCATTTAGTTTAGAGGCCAACTTCGCGTTATACCTCTAGGAGCAACGACGGATTTAATTTCTATTTAGCTTTAGTTTAAATTTATTTGATTGTTCATTTTTAGACCCAAGTGCGGTCTATACTTTCTGTATCCCTCCCGAGTTGGGAAGTGGTCGTACATAATTGTGATTTAATAAAAGAGGATTTTAAATCCCTTTCAAGTGCAGTTATTCTCCAACTTAATCACAGTATTCTACCACAGAACATAGCTGCATTCAGCTCCCTGTTCAAGATCAGGACTTCAACTAACTCACGAATATGTTCGCCAAGAGTATGCACCGAACACTCAGTCCTGACAAAGTGATTTTAATAAGTGGCGGGTACCGTATTGAGGCAACTAAAGATTTAGATGCCTCCTTACTTTTTCATTATACAACTGCTACGCATTTTGGCAAGCTTGTTAATTGTAAACAGTTTCTAGTGTAAGACTAGTTTATAGATGGCAAACACACAGACACAGCATAGCAGACGATGGTCACCTGCCAGATCAAACAGATCATCATCTGGCATTCGCGAAAATGCGTGGCAGGTGCATAAAAGAAAAGTACTTTTAATTCTAAAATCTTTACTCCTTAAAAGTTTGGTATCGAAAGCAAAGTTTTCATGCTATGCAAGTAATACAAATAAACCATTTTGGAGGAATATAGGCAAGATAGAATAACGTTCCTATAAAATTGCCTCAAGGATTGGGTAGAAATCTTTAAGAGTGACGTCATGTTGTTCACAAATGATAAATATTTTATAGGTCAACTGCCTTTTCTTTTCTTCTTCCATAAATGATGGTATTAAATATATACAGATAGTCTTCCATTTTCACGGTAAGAAAATTTGAGAGTTTGCAAATGATACAGAACAGATTATAATATATAATGTAATATAGTAAAATCTTGGTTTGTGAAAGCTTTGGATCACAAGCGAATCGGTTCATGAGCAAATTTTCCATAAGATAAATGTCTTGGATGATAGACAACGTCTTGACATAGGAACAAGTAAGCCGGTAACAAATGATATTCCAAAATGCAGCTAATCCAGCGGAAAATTTAGAAGATGACATATTCCTAGTTATTTGATCCGCGAAATTTGTGCAAAATGAGGTAAGGTGCAAAGGTCCATAAAGCATTATGACCCTGATAACGCAGTAGTAAACTGTAACATAAATGTTTGCGATGTCTTCCTTCAAGAACATTTTAAAACACAGGCAGAAACAAATCAAGGCAGGCAAATTTTTAACAGGGCAAAAGCTTAATGATTTTTAAATAGGGGAGAGGGATATTAAGGAAGACTGAGCAGCTATGTAATATTTTTATAGAACAGGATTTCCTTTTCGTTGTTGTTGTTGTTGTGACTTATCTCACTTGTGTGCCAGCAAAATCAGAGCAAGCCCACGAACTTTATCGTGACAAACAGTGTAAGATTGCGCCTGTCGTTGGCAAGATCCTTGAGCACCATACAGATGAGAGTATGATCTAGTTCAATACTGTTCTCAATTTTGATGGGGAGCTACGCAGGGGGACGGGTCCGAGAGTCTCTCACTCCTCTTCTTCTACCACCAACCTTTCGAGAAGGCTTTCTGCTCGTCGTATATTTAGAGTGCGCTCATGTCGCACAGGCACTATATATTTACAAATATCCATGCCTTCTTTGGGATTTGAATCCGGCCCTTCGGTACGGCAGTCAGTGTCAATAACCACTACCGCCGTTGGGGGGGGGGGCGGTGCAGGATTTCTTTTTCGAACGATAACATTTTACACTTTTGGCTTCTTCACTGTTTTTTCTACCTACGCCGTCAACTTTATAGAGATACGTTAAAATTTAATACAAGTTTTCTTATTTTTTATATGTTTAGTATTATGTTAAATATTATGTATATGTCAATATTGTGCATTTGTTAGATTTAGTGAATTCCATTGGTTTTTCATTTAGAATTTAATGTAAAGCGCTCCTTTCTAAGCTATCATTTTGGGTCGGGAGGCGGATTAATTAATTTTACATTAATTCGTATGCGAAATACTGTTTCAGTTTACAAATGTTTCGGATGACGAACTGTCTTCGGAAATTACGTATTTCAGCTCGTGAACCAAAGATTCATTGTATTTGTAAGTTGTTACGTTCTCTGCAATTTTTAAAGGGAGGAGGATAGGTCTGAAATCTTATTTTCTTTAATTGTTTTTAATCCAAATTAATCAGAGTCCTTTTTTTAATCGTCGCCTATTAAACTTTTATTTAAATATTCAGAGAAGCACCTGCCTTATTTGTACCTGACATTTATTCATTCAAATATTTTAAGAATATATGTCAGCTTTTGAGAAAAATTAAACTTATCTATAGGAATATCTTTGAAGTACAGTAGACGTTCGTTTTTACGAACCTCTTTTTTACGAACAGTCTCGATTTGACGAACTAGCGAATGGTCCCGAATACACTCCCATAGATGTAATGTAATTTTGCGCTCTTATTTACGAACTACAAATCAGGAAAATCTCTTTTTTGCGAACTCAGTTTTCATACTTCTGCGTGTTTCATTGGGACGAAGTGTGCAGGTCAAATAAAATCTCCAACTATTTTGAGGCAGCAAGTGCGAAACATTCGAAGGAAGGAGGGGGCGGAGAAGAGGGGGAATTAGGACAAATTTATGGTGTTGTTTGTTGTGGGAGGCTCTCAGAAGAGCATCATCGGCTTGATGTTGTTGGGTGGGGGTGAGACCATTCGTGTTAAAGGGGTTTGGGTTGCTTCTAAAACAGAGTTGTTGCTTTTTGTAATTCATAGTCAT
>KK113271.1:226585-292838 GCA_000611955.2 Stegodyphus mimosarum | reverse complement strand
AGAAGAAGAAGAAGAAAATGAAGTAACACCAAGACCGACTTTAAAACAAGCTGCTGAATACTTGTCAGAACTTAGACGATTTTTTGAGGCCAGTGATAATTGTGAAATGCTAACAAATATAGAGAAGATGGAGTCTTGCATTGTACAATCTGTTGTTTTAAAACAGACAAAGATAAGTGATTATTTTGTTGCTCAATGACTTAATAAAGGTACGTTTTACAAATATTTTATATTTCTTGTTTGTTTAATGGAATGGATATCATTTATTAAGTAGTAATACTATTAAAAATAATTCCTAATACATAAATAAAAGCATGGAATAGTATCACTAACCTGTCTCGAAAACATTAAAATGTGAAATACTAACAATTTCCGATGCCTTTCTAAATTACGAACTCTCGATTTAACGAACTGTTTTCGTAGTCCCTACGAGTTCGTAAAAACGAGCGTCTACTGTACAAAGAAATGAGGATTTGATATCAAAACCTGACACAGAGGTTTTTATGGAAATTTCGTTCTTCTGGAAAATATGATGGCCACAATTTGCAGAGACATTTGATATTTACCTAAAAACAGAAAACATCAGCAGACTATTTCAGAGATTTTAACTCAGGATGCTAGCTTACACTTACAGTACGAAGACACACTGTAAGAAAAGCCAAAATTCGTAATAAATTAAAGTTTATTAATATTTAGCTGAAGTTAAACCCTTTAAAAAAGCATAATTTACTTTACTGAAAATGTGTGGAGAAGCTTCTCGTAATGACCACATCCCTAGAAGCATCTCTAAAAAGGATTTATATATCTATTTTTGACAAACAAGCTTTCATTCAAAATATGTGAATAAGCTCTCATAATATAGGTAGATATTTTATCGTAGTTCAAAATTCCAAAGAGGGAAATGCAATTTCTGTCATAGGATAATAAAGACTACGTCACTGAAAACACCATGAGAAATTAGTCCATCAATTAATAGTTAAATGCAGTTCATCAACTTTTGAATTTGACTACAAATTTACTTCCCTTGTTCACTTATCAACTAAACATAATAGGTTATTCAGATTCAGCAGATAAAATGCATATCTACAAAAGGATGTAACTGCATGCTTAAAATATTCTTATAATATTTGTATTCTGCTACATTAAAATGTAGACTCGAGTTTTGTTTTTCTTAAAATTTCACATCATTATTACTAGGTACAACTCACTTTATTTCATTTAACAATTTATTTTGGAACTATGTTTGTTTTTTCTGTTAAAAATCATAGTATGCATTAAATATTTAAAATGATTCTGGTATCGAAACGTGCTTTAAAAAATAACAATACGTATTAATTTTAAAAAACAGATGAGTGTTAATAAATTATCACATTTGCAATTTATTGTAATGCATCAAATATATATGCAGAGCGAACTGTTTTGGCTAATTCTATATAAGCTGATCATCTAGAAACAGAATTGTATTAGAAATTACTTTACGTAATGACAACTTCACAAATCTGAAGTCTTGTGAATAACGTAACATTTTATAAAAGAATATTTGATCAAAAATGTTCTAACACAAAACATTTTTTCGTCTCGAAGAAGATAAACCACATAACGCTTTTGTAATGCACAGAGCGTTTGAAATCCAGATTTTGAAAAACCAATGTCAATCTAACGCTGAATTTGATTTATTTAAATTGTCTTTCTTCTTTTCTTTAATATTGAAATGAAGTATTTCTAATATAATACTTCAAAATTCCAAATAGGTTTTGACTTTTACCTAAAACTGCATAAGCGAGAAAATAGATTATATACAGAAAATATTTTGGGGCTATAAAAATGAAAATGAAAATGGATATTAAAAACTTAAAGGTTGATACAAAAGAGCAAAACTTACTTTAAGCTTGGCATCTTTAACCATCTATTCCCGTTCGAATATCAGGCTTACAAACAACTTCTAAGCATCGTGTTTCTATCTCAAATTGTCCACTAAATGGGACATCGCCTTTTTTTGTGTGTGTGTGTGCACATGCTCCACTCCTTTACCTCCCTTTTCATCTTTCATTTCCTCTCTATACATCATTTTTACACACGATATCGCTTTATCATTTGAACCTTTCAAGACTAACAACGATCGTATTTACGAAGCGGCGAAACCTTTAAGCGATAACAGAACAAAATTCTTTTATTTTTTGATCGGCTTTCTCTTACATGGACATTAAGTTCTCACCCTCAAAGGATTTCTTTCTCACGATAAAGATTTTTTATTCTTCATTTTCTTTAACGGTTATTCATTATGAGATTTGAAAATAAATCCAACGATTTTAAACCTTCTATTATTGTTAAAATTTTATCAATTTTTCGGTATTAAAATTTTAGATCAATAAATAGATAAGTGAAATATCACTTACCTGCTAAAGGGCTGCCCTGGAACTGCTTGTCTTCCTTTCTATTTCCGTTAGTCTAAGCTGAAATTCTAATCACTGAGGAACGCTACTAAGAAATTTTTCAGAAATTTTAATTAACATGTGAAAGATATTTACATAATATTTACAGGTTACAATCATTACAAGCATTATGTTTCAAATATGTACGGAGACGGTCTACCGATTCAACTTATTTTAGACGCGTCACACGTTCAAGTAACTACGTTTTGTCTTTTTCCGCCAGAGGGAGTTCATGGGAGCTGAGTTATTTGTAAAGAAATATGACAGTTATAGATATTGATACATACAGTGCTAGCCATCTAAAACGCAGCACGAAGAAGGACAAGAGATATCAAAGCCAAATTTATTTCAGATATTGCACTTAGTATAAATGTTAATGGATTTGAAATATAGCCTTCTTTGAAGTGAGAAAGACGATGGACGATGGATTTTGGAGAACGGCCAAGCCAGGGTAACAATACAATATGGTGGGCTAAGAAGAAAGCTTGAACATTACGTGCAACGTGTGACCGCGCATTGTCCAGTTGAAATATGGCCGCAGCAAGCACTGAAGTTAGGAACGAGAATAGGCTTCAAAACTTCAGAGATATAGCGTTAGCTGGTAACTGTACCATTAATGCGTACTAGGCGGGTGCGGCAGTGGAATTCAACACCAGGTACAGGACCAGTATGACGATGCGTAATACAGTAGTCGAGCAGACTTTCTCCATACTGTCTCTCCAGGTTCTAATTCAACCATCGTGGTACTGCAGGCAGAAGTGCGATTCGTCAGAAAACAAAATGTCATGCCATTCGAATGTCAATCTTCGCCATTTAGTGCACTGTTTCAAACACAAATGCCTGTGGTTTAAGGGTTAACGAAGCAACTGACGCCTAGCGGACAGTCGACTGTACTGTAAACGACGTCGAAGTGTTCGTTCAGACACCGAATCTTGTGCTACACACTGCATTCGTTGTGATATGTTTGCGGATGTGTGCGTGGGCTCATTAGTGCTATGCACTCAACATGCCTGTCTACCCATGGACGAGGCGGTTGCAATTGCTCCTGTCCGTCAGTCGTTCCCTCCTGCACCCACTGATTCCATATTCGTATGACTGTTGCTTGGCTACGTCCGACACGATGTTTGATTCCTGGAAGGATAATCAGCAATTTCTTTATGGAACCATTTTGCCTCGGTCAAACTCCGAAACGGGCTTGATTGATGCTACGAGGCTTACTGAAGCAAAGAGCACCTTCAGGTAGGATGTGTTTTTTCATCATAATTTGTTTTTACATTATAATTTTTTTACGCAAAAACCTCTCCAAATGTAGCATTTTTTACAAAATTCACCTCCAAAAGTCGCATTTCTTTCTCCTTTGCTTTTACTTTAGCAAAAAGCATTTTCCTTTTACTTTAGCAAAAAGCATTTTCCTTTTTAGTACGCATTCAAAGCTCGCCCTTATTTAGCCTTTACGTTTGGCAATCAAAGTTTTCGATAAAAAATTTGTGGTTTACATTGTAATTTGTACAGCTTTTTTTTTTATTATTATTATTATTCTTTCGATTGTAAATAGTCCAACCTTTTTCCCTTGGTTTTAATAAATTTTTCTTTCGGCATTACATGTATTCTTCGTTTCTATTTGTGTTCGGACAACAAAACGAGTAGAGAAAAGAAATCTATTCAGTGAGAGCCTCAAATATGTATAGGTTTATTGCAACATTGTAAAAAAAATGTTTAGAATTAAAAACGATAGTGCTTATTGACGATAGAGGTCTCAGTGGTTTGATCGGAATGAAACTCGATTTGTTGTTCAGTTAAATGACTTTGTTTAAAGCTTTAGAACACTTTTCAATTGACAAGTTCTGTTCGGAGATTTGAATAAAAAGATTAACTTTTGTTTTCACTGTTTTTTAGTATTCTAACTTTTTTTTTACATTTTCTGTTCAGCGTATGTTATCAAAATTGGCAAGTTCATAAAAATAGAAATGGGTAAGGGATCATTGTCCTTATAATTTTTAAGTAATTCTCTCATATTTCCTTATAATTTTTAAGTAATTCTCTCATATTCATTTGCCATACTATATATATATATATATATATATATATAGTATATACACTCTGTTACTCGGCTCAAATCAGCTCAGTTTCTTTATTCTTATATGTTTGTAAATTGTGCATTTTTTGCTTTAAAAACGATTGAATTACGTTGTCCTTATCTTCCGGTTAAGGTTTTTATGCCTTTAGTTAACCTGCATGCAATAATTGTAGAATTATCAGCAATTTGAAATTTGTTTAAGTGCGGCTAAGCCTAATTTTTACTTCCTTTTACTAAGTAAAAAGGAAGTATTTTAATCCCGAAAATTTTCGGGTATCATATTTCAACGAAAATATCCATTTTGACCGCTATCGAATGCAATTTAAAGATGTTATTGTGTGACATCCGTACGTTAGGACATCAGATTAAATCAGTTTCTACACATTCAGTGTCTTTTTGTCTAGTGAGACCAAGAGTAAACTTTCAGCTTTGTGCACCGAAACGTTTGTCGAATTGCTTGCTTTTGCAGTTGGCCGACTTGCTTGTTTTTGAGTAGAAACTGTAATTTTAATTGTAAAAAAAATTTTTTAATTTTTCTAACTGTATTTGGTATTTTATGGTTTTCTATACTTTTCAATTTTTAATATAGATATTTTGAGTTTATATGTATTTTTGCCTTGTCTCTAAATGAGAACTAATGAGAACTGAATTAATTATATGAGGAATATATCTCTAATGAAGTTCGAGAAAATAGTACGTTTAAATGAAAGGCAGGATAATATGCGTATAGTTTAATATTCCGTACAAGGAAGTCATGTGGTGTATACATCAGATTTTTCTATTTTTTAAAAGCAAAACATTGCTTTCACAAGTTATTTTTTTTTCCTTTTCACTTTTTTTGTTTTCACAAACTCAGATTTTTATTTTTAACTTTTTGGCATTAAAAATAAATCTTAATTTTTCTCTTTTTCATTTTTATAAATGTAAATTTTTTATGCTTTTGAAACTTTTCTTGTGACATTGTGATTTTATAATTTTCCTCCTCGTTTTAACTACTTATTGATGTTACATTTCCATTTCTCCAAAAGTAAATTTATACATATTTCTTTGTCTGCGACATTTAAGCTAAGATTTACAACCATATCATTTCATTCTACAGGCCGTCATGGATAATGTCTTCAATAACGTTACAACCAATATATTCTACATAGTTTAGTTGGAATACATAAATTTAATATTACCTTTGTTATTTTTTATACTAATTAATGGAAGATACTTAGAAACTTCCTCTTCGAATGTACAGTACAGGTCGCACTAACTTTTTGCAACAACACTATGCAAAACATTACGGATTCTTGTTTACACCAAGAAATTTTCTTAAATTTATTGAAACGATTTACCAAACTATGTCTGTACAATACACTTCACGAGTTCGTTTCTTGCACATCTTACTCTTATTCAAAAGATTAATCAAACTATGTCTAGTTAATGTAAGTATTACATCATTTACTTTCTATTTACACATTGTTTGCTTGTATATAACATTTATATTGCTTTTCAAACATATTCATGATACATTAATAATTCTTTTTTCACAAAAGAAAATATAGACTTACACAGCCTTCGTTATTGTAAGATCTACCGATTTTGAATCAATTATGGTTAAGGAATGATAGCTTTCTTTGGGATAAAGTCTACTTAAACCAATGTATGTGCGTTTCTACTTAGTTTCTTGAAATGTATACATCTGTGCGAATTTTATACATTACTGTTCCAGACTAGCATGCAAATCAGCAGAAGAATTAATTTCTATTCTTAACACAGATTCTGCTAAAAACACTCTTTTGCAAAAAAAAATCTAAGCACCAAGGACTTTCGCGATCGTGACGAAATTTGGTATGCAAAAACATCCTGATCGAACATGCAAATGATCAAAGTTTCAAGGCATATGAACAGGAATTGCGATCATAGCGCACATTTCTAGTGCGTAATTCGCAAAGTATAAAACCAGTAACAGAGGCGGAAAATTTATCATTTTTTGTTGCTGCCACTGTAATTCCGTAAAGAAGCAACTAAACATGCCATTACGACGATATCGAAGGCCTTACAGACAACTAAACGATTTTGAACGTGGTCGCATTGTAGGGTTGCGTGAAGCTGGGTGGTCATACCAAGCAATAGGCCGCCATCGCCCCAACGGTATCATTGTCGACTATTCAACGCATTACAGCCACGTCTATACCTCCCATAGTACCGTCTACCATCTCACGGCACTTATCTGAGGCGGAGTTCCGCTCACAGAGGCCTTTAAGACGTTTGCCTTTGACCCCACAACATCGGCGGAGTCGTCTGAAGTGGTGTTGCAGCCGATCATCATGGCTGCCATCAGACTGGCATCGTATAGCATTCAGTGATGAATCCCGCTTCACGCTTGAAGCAGATGACCATCGTGTTCGTGTCTGGAGAGGACGGAGGCAGCGGTCCCAATCAGCCTTTGTTTTACAAAAGCATAACCCCTGGTGTGATGGTGTGCGGCGCTATTTCTTATGACAGCAGGTCATCTTCAGTCATCCTCGATGCATCTTTAACAGCTCAAGGATATGTTGATACCATCCTCCGTCCGGTTGCATTACACTTCATGGCACGTCATCCTGGGGCCACTTCCGAACAAGATAATGCCAGACTACATACCGCTCGCATATCTCTGAACTGTCTCCGTGCAGTTGATACTTTTCCTTGGCCAGCAAGGTCACCAGACCTTTCACTAATCTAGCATGTCTGGGACATGGTAGGCCGCCAGATTCGGGCACCACAAAAAATATCGAAGATCTGGAGCGACGGCTGATGAATGCCTGGCAGAATGTAACGCAGGATGACATTAGGAACCTCTACCACTCCTTGCCTCGATGAATTCAAACATGAATTGCCGCCAGGGGCGGTTCGACCCACTACTAATTTGAACATTCAATGGGTGATTGTGAGCCGTGAACAGGTACCATGACTTTCATTTTTTAATCATTTTATGGGGTTTTACTTATTTAATTCCAATGTTCGATCTTAGAACCAACCCCACGAACACTAACAAGCGAATAATCGCTTAAGTGTGTGAATAAACACGTAAGACATAAGAAGGGTGAACTACCCTTTATTTTTCAGAATAAATACAATCAACTCCTACTTGAAGTATACGCAAAGCTTCCACTTGGGCTTGAACTTAAATAATTATGAAACTAAACTAAGCTTAACTAAAGGTATCTGAAAGGTATAGCCGAAGCTATCAGAATTCTAAGTAGTTGGCCCTAAATATTAATTAAATCGGTGAAGCCAAGCAAGGGCCTTAAGTATGGCCGAGCGTAGTAGCGTAAGAGAGGATGTAACCAAATAGCAAACGCGCGCTAGTCAGGAAAATCAGACTCTCTCTGTAGAAGTCAGTGAAACATCGACTTAAATAGTACTCTTAGTCATTTGCATCACTGCGTTTCTGAAATTACATTCTCGCAGGAAATTATAAGCTGAAATTAGAATAAATAGGAAAGAATCATAACTTAAAATAACTGTTAATAAACTTAGATAAACCTTACATCTTTCCCTGCTAGAATTTAACTACTAGAAGAATAAGGTCTCAAAACGACCTTGTTCAGGAGTGTAAATTCTACAAAACTCTTTTTCATCAAAGTTTTGAACTTGTAGCAATAGTGCTTTCATCAATAAAACGTTTCCTGTTTAGAACGTTTCCTGTTCCCGTTATGA
Organism: Stegodyphus mimosarum; assembly: GCA_000611955.2. Taxonomy (NCBI): domain Eukaryota; kingdom Metazoa; phylum Arthropoda; class Arachnida; order Araneae; family Eresidae; genus Stegodyphus; species Stegodyphus mimosarum. The sequence continues at coordinate 284,639 of KK113271.1, read as the reverse complement.
ATATCAAACTTAGAAAATAAAATCATACATAAACATCATACATAACAGGTAATATTGACATGAATTCCATATAATGAATCAACATGGTGGGTAACTTAACAAAAAATTAACACATTTTTAGTATGATTTAATTCAGCGATTCTCAACTGGTCACGTACCACTGGTGCTACGCCAAGAAACAAAGTATTTTTAACTATTCAGTTCTAAAATTAAATACTCCAATATCCTGTTTAAGTTTTTTATCTAAAGCTCGTAAATTAAGTGATCAGAACTTTGTGCAAGGTCAATAGCCGTTCATAGACTTCAGACGTTCATAGCAAAATAATCCACTTTTATTTTCATAAATATTGTTGCGTTTATACGGGTTCGTGGATTTGAGAGTAATCGATGAAAACACGATGCAGAACAATAAAAAGCACAATTTATTTACAGGAATCACTATTTACAGCACAGTTCCAAAATCACCTTTAAAAGCGTCGAAAATCTACAATAAATACGCTGAAACAATCAGCAACACAGCTTCAGGCTGTAACTGTACAGGTAGCTTCACGGCAACACTAAACTTATAATATAACACCGTGGAACAATCACCAATCCACTTTCAAGCTATACTGTAAAGATAGCTTCACGGCAAAGCACTATCTCGATTGCTTTCCGTTCACAGAACTCTCGCGTAGCAGCTATTCTCACAACTAATCACACTGCTCGCAACTTGCAACAACTAACTCGCAACTAACTCGCAACCAACTCGCAACTCCGCAACTCGGACACGCAAGGGTTTATATAGCTTTTCTTTAAGTTCGACACGTTTCGAGAAATATCTCGACAGGAAGTTATTCTAGAAGCTTCCCGATTGGACCATGGGATATCGCCAATTTGGTCGCCAAATGGGCGATAAAGTCGCCAATCTGGCAATCCTGCCATACACTATTTTATGGTAACCCTAGTGCTATGCATTCGTTACTTTCTACGCGATTTGAGAATACCGTCGTTTGTTTTTGAAGAACTCGTAATATATTGTTCATCTGAAAAAATAATAAAACAAACCTAGATTTTCAAAATGAAGTAATGGCTAAGATTGACTAAGCGGAAAAGTGGTGATTCACATGTGATGGGATCCAAGGCAATCTACAACCTTGAAGGAAATTGTTTTAATTCTCGTTTCATCAATAGATGTCTCCAGTAGTTTAACTCCTCTCCAGCCATTCTTATTTTATCTTATATAATCACTATATCTTATCTCATTCATTCATACGATGTAGTTGCTATCAACTCATGATTAAAAACGATTTGATTTTGTATGCTAATTGCTAATTAAGTTTAAACGAACATCCTGCCTATTTTTGCTTAAATTTCTTTGCCTTAAAACTGCTGATTTATGCCATATCGGGAATAAAATTACCGTAGTATGCCATGCATTAACAGAATAATTTTCTGCTTCCTGCAACTCTAAAGATTATTGCTTGAGTTCAAGTTCAAATGCCATTGATGTAACAATGCCAGTTTAATATTGCTAATCTGATTATGCTTATCCTTCTCGCCTCCGGCTGTTGATGCCAGAGGGCATCATTTCTTAATTACTACCACTATCGGCCTATGGCAATCAGTTTGATTTACTAATGAAGACTCATAGAAGTCGATATTAGTCGTAGATTGAAGATCACAAGATCAAGATCTCGTTCATATGCGCTTTGGCAGCTGGTCGGTAAAACCATAGAAACTAGTCCTGTGAAATTTTGCAAATATAACGCTGAGTTTTGTTGTTTGACTTTCAAATTAATTACATGGTTCGTATGATGGTTAATACATTGTATGTCTCCCAGACGATGAAAAACTGTCCGCACAGCGCCTAGGCATGCTGAGTATCAAATTATCATGTTGATGTTTGGGAAGATTACAAGCAACGCTCTCCGAAGTTCCGGTCACATATAGGATGTGCTTGACGGGCGGCAATTCGTGGTCCAAAGCATGTCCCACGCGTGTTCTATCAGATTCAAGTCAGGTGAGAATGCTGGTCATTCCATACGGGTGATATCCTCGGATTGACGGCATTCGCTTACGTATTCCTTTACAGTGTTTGTAAGGTAAAGACGGTACTTGACATCCATAAACACAGATTCTGCTCTCTTGGCACCCCTAAACAATGGTACATGTTGCTCCAGAATGATGTCCAGATAAATTTAGACTGTCACGGTTCCGATCTGAACATGCAAATCTGTTGTGAAGCCTTGTATAAATCCACAACAAACGAACAATCCTGCACCACCGTAACGGCGTCGTTCAATGATGTTTGCTTGGTTGTAGCGAGTATCTGTAGTTCTCCATATGGAAGTCCGCCTTGAATCAGACTGCAAGCTAAACCTATACTCGTCGAAAAACATCACACAAGCCCAGTGTGACGATGTCCGTATTGCATGTTCTCTATTCCAGGTTACACGCTGGCGACAGTAAGTTGCCATGAGCAGAACACATCTTAAAAGCCTGCAAGCATATAGCGAGCAATCTGTCCCAAACGTCTGCACACGGTTTGCCTTGAAACGTCATACCCCTGGCTGAAGATAGCTGACTAGACAGGTCTGATGATGTGTTTTTTCTGCTTCTTTTGGAAGTTACTGCCAAATACCGGTCGTCATTCGGCGTTGTAACTCAGGGGATGGCGACCTGTACTGTAACGTCTACTGATATTCCATCATTTTGGAATCGTTGCCAAAGCCTAGAGATGACACTTTGAGCTATTCCAAGTTCCTCGTGTACTTCCATCTGAGTACACCCACATTCCAAGTGACCGATAATTCTACCACTTAAAAGTCATCCGCATGCGTCCTCTGTATCATAACGATTCGGTTGTGGCACTGAGCGGTTTATAGAACGCTTGTGAACAATTTTACTTTTTTGCTACCGTTCCTTATATGCACTTCTCTTACACCCTCGTAATTGTGACGTATTATCGGCGTCACCTGATGGCTTCCTGTAGTTTGCATTTATTTTAAATGTGTGCGATAATTCTACAGGTGAAATTTTTACTTTAGAGTTCGATTTCCGTGTGATACTGAATTACCCTTAATTTATGGATATGAGTGTATTATCCAATCAAAGCATGAAACCATCGTTTCTTAAAAGACGTCTTGAATCTAAGCATGCCAATTTAAATGATAAATCTGAAGAATATTTAAAGACGAAATTACCAGATTTCGAAAATAGTAAACAAGTAATGAAAGATTTTGTTACTTCAAGTGGAAAAGCTTTGGACGCTAGTTACCTAGTAAGCCTAAGAATTGCAAAGACGATGCAGGCTCACACTATTGGAGAAACACCTTATATTACCGGCAGCTAAAGATATCGTTTTAACATTATTCAGCGAAAAAGCGGCTAATGAACTGAATAATATAATAACTAATGAACTTAATATCAAATGGTACAGCAAGTCGACGAATTCATGAAATGGCAAATCCCAAAAAACAAACCCTTTTTCAAAAAATAAAACAGTGAGTGTTTCGCTTCCCATTGTATTTGGATGAAAGTTCTGATATAACGAACTTTGTTCAATTATTAGTTTAATATGTTTCGAATAAGGTAAACGAATTGCCGAAGAGTATTTATTTTTGTAAACTTCTTCATCACAGAAAAATTGCAAATCAAATTTTCAAAATAATTGATAATTTTATGTCTGAGAATGATATTCCTTAGAATAAGTGCGTTGCCGTATGCAGTGATGGAACTCTGACTTTAACATTAAAACATTCTGGTGTTATTTCTCAAATAAAGGGAGTCGCACCTGAAACTAAAGTAACTCACTGCTCCACTCATCGTAAAGTTTTAGTAGATAAAACAATCCCAGAAAACCTGAAAAATCGCTTTGAATCAAGCCGTGAAAATTGTTAATTTTATTAAAAGGCCTAGATTTAAACTCAAGAACGTGTAAGATTTTATGCCAAGAGATGGGCAGTGAACACGAAACGCTTTTGTTACGTTCCGAAGTAAGGTGGTTATCCAAAGAAAAAAAATTTAAATCGTCTTTTTGAACTTCAATCAGAAATTCAAATTTTCCTCTGTAATTCAAAATTTGAATTGCAAAAATGTTTATTTATTGAATTATACTTAGCGCGTTTAGCATATTTAGCTTATATTTTTGGAAAGTTAAATGAATTAAATTTAGGATTATAAGGATAAAGTGTTAATTTGTTTACCATTAGAGATTAGTAAATGTAATGATAAAAAAATTCGAGCTAATAAGCAAAGAGTTGGATAATAATATTTTAAGCTTTTTACCACTTTTGAAAAGTTTTTCTAACCGAAAATGATTTGAAAATAAAAGAAGAATTAGTATCCGACATTTAAAATCATTGTTTTTCCTTATAAATAATTTCGACATGTACTTTCTCGAGGTTTACGAAAACAAAAATTGGATTAGAAATCCGTTTTGTTCAAATGTACCTGAAATTTCATCTCGTGAAGAAAAAGGGAAAGAAATTTCATGCCATCGAAATCTAACTGAAGATTCAAAAATAACTCACTAGTTTATTTTTGGCTGAACCGAAAAAAAGAATTTAGATGCATTTCAAATAAACTATTTCATTTTTATTGCCTTTTTTGCACAACCAATTTGTGTGAACAAGAATTTTCTAAGCAGGCCCAAATTTCGCATTAAATTTTAGAATTAAAGTATTGTTACGAAATGTCCAGGTGCGGTAAGATAGCTTCCTCGCAAAGCAGGTTTAGAGTTGCCAGAAAATGGCAAGGTAAGGCAGGGTTGCCATATTTGGCGAGAAATCGCCTATTTGGCGACAAAGTTGGCGATATGCTATAGACGCATGGAGAACCTTCTGGAACGAATTCTTACTACTTTAGCCCAGAATGTTCTCGAACACAAGCCAAAAGGTATATAAACCTTGCTGGTACGCGCAGAGTGAATCAGTGCGAAGTCAGTGCGGAGCCCATCGAGTTGATAGTCAATCAGTGAGCGAGTGTCTTGTAGTCTAGTGACAATCTGATCGTCGAGTGCATCGAAAGAGTCTTTTAGGGCTTCGCGAGTTAGTGCGTCGTCCAGTTTTATCTTAGTGTTGAGCTCCGAGAACGACCGAACCGAATCAGGAGCTGTATTCCAGTGTATCGTCTAATGCATCACGAGTAGCGTGGAGAGTCTCGAGAGTACGGAAAGTTCCGAGAAAGACTGATCAGAGTCGGGAGCCGTACCCTGGTGCTTTGACGTGAAGCTGTCTTTAACGTTATAGCCTGAAGCCTGTGTTGCTGATCGTTTTAGTGAATTTGACGTAGTTTTTCCAAAATTGTAAAAGTTTTTTTGGAGCTGTCTTGAAAAATACTGGCCAATAAATTGTGTTTCGATACTTCATCGAGCGTCGTCGTGACTCCAAGTCCGCGAACTCCTTAACGTACGTTACGTAAGAAGAAAAGAGAAAAACGTACCAGTATTATAATTTAAATTCTGATAATTCAAATTGTAGCCAATTTTTAATCTAATATTTCTATGTCGGCATATTTAATACAAATAACCAATAGGCTATGCTAATATATATATATATATCGTCAAAAGGTTGAGAACCGCTGATTTAATCTTTAAAAAAATTATCACACTTTAAAAAAAGCATTATTTTAACTAAATACTAGACCCATTTTTCGAAAATATTGTTACAAATTTCACATTTATTTGGCTATTTATTTAGAATTGTAATTAAAATTCTTATTTATTTCCCCGTGCAACGCAGACGATTTTTGAAGAGAAAGCTACGTCGAAAAAAAATAAACGAAAAATAAAAGAGCGCGTGCATTTAATGCTTAATAAGTAAATATCTCCTAATTACTGTTGCCATCCAGAAAAATCGAGATTGTTCTATTGATAATTAAAAAGCTTCTAAAAGCCGAATTGAAACACCTCATCTCAGTTGTTGTTGTTGCTGTTGTAGTTGTAGCTGTAAAAAGCTAACTGCTGTTTGTGTACTTAATGCTGTTATTGATTGTAGCGATTTCGCTGTGAGATAGAATTATTTTATCTGTTTTGAACTGAGTTTTTGCTAAACGTTTGAGATATTGTGATATTGTGCGAATATCTGTGAAAACATATTTTAGCATTTTAATTTATTTCTTGTGGAAAGGATAAATTTTTGTTAACTTTTTACGACTTGTGCATTCAATATATAACGAACCCGTACGCACGCAACAATCTTTGGTGTCTGGAGTGGGGTTTGAATGCCATTCACGAGAGCAATGGAAGAACAATTGAGACAGCTTGTCATTGCTTTTGCTGCATTCCAAGAAAAAATGGAAGAGGCCGTCAACTCCTTAAACGAAAAATAAAAGAGCGCGTGCATTTAATGCTTAATAAGTAAATATCTCCTAATTACTGTTGCCATCCAGAAAAATCGAGATTGTTCTATTGATAATTAAAAAGCTTCTAAAAGCCGAATTGAAACACCTCATCTCAGTTGTTGTTGTTGCTGTTGTAGTTGTAGCTGTAAAAAGCTAACTGCTGTTTGTGTACTTAATGCTGTTATTGATTGTAGCGATTTCGCTGTGAGATAGAATTATTTTATCTGTTTTGAACTGAGTTTTTGCTAAACGTTTGAGATATTGTGATATTGTGCGAATATCTGTGAAAACATATTTTAGCATTTTAATTTATTTCTTGTGGAAAGGATAAATTTTTGTTAACTTTTTACGACTTGTGCATTCAATATATAACGAACCCGTACGCACGCAACAATCTTTGGTGTCTGGAGTGGGGTTTGAATGCCATTCACGAGAGCAATGGAAGAACAATTGAGACAGCTTGTCATTGCTTTTGCTGCATTCCAAGAAAAAATGGAAGAGGCCGTCAACTCCGTTGAAGAGGAGATGAAAGCTGATCAAGAATCAGTTAAAGAGGAGGTGAAAGCTGGTCAAGTATCTGTTAAAGATGAAATGAAGGCTGTTCAAGAAAAGATTGAAGCAAGTCAAGAGGAAAAGAGAAATTATCAGCGTAATAGAAAATAAATTCGAGGCCATGGAAGGCAGAATTGACGCTGTTTAAAATAAAGTTGAACACATTGAAGAAAGAGTTTCTTCTGTGAAAGAACAAATAGAAAGAAGAGTTTCTGCTGTGGAGCAACGAATCGAAGGAAGAGTCTCTGCCGTCCAACACCAAATCGAACAACAAGTTCATGACTAGGTTTCTGCGGTTGTGAAAGAAGTTGATACTTTAAAGAAATTCGTAACGACGGCAGGAAGCAATTCAGATAGTTTCAAATTTCTACCCATGAGTGCTCGTCCCTTTCTGAAGCTATCCACATATGATGGGAAGACCTCTTGGCAAGTGTATAAGACACAATTTTCTATAGTGGCGAATGCGAATGGATGGGATTCCCAAGCTAAGGCCTGTCATCTCTCCTCTTCTCTGAGAGCAGACGCAACGGATATCCGGCAGACTCTTGCTGAAAACCAGAGACTAGACTTCGAAACTTTGCCCGGCGCTTTGGAGCTGCGTTTTGGAGATAAGTGTTTAAACGATTATAGCAGGCTGCAGTTAAAATCCCGTCAACAAAAGCTTAAGGAAACACTCCATGAGCTCGCTACGAATGTTGAAAGGCTGTCCCACCTCACCTTTTTGGAGTGCCCGACAGAAACAAGGGCAATCCTGTCCCTGCAATACTTCATCGACGGCATCCGGGATCCTGAAATACAGAAAGCACTGCGAATGGCTGATGTGAAGGACTTGAAAAGCGCTCTAGTGTACGCCATGAAATTCGAGGCAGCACAGCAAGCCACTCGTAGAGACCGACACCCAATCAGAGCTGCTCACCTAAAAGAACTAGTGGATCAAACGACTGCTCGCCTAGACGATTTAACCAGAAAAGTAAATGCCTTGACAAGGAATATTGGTGACAAGAAACCAACCGTAAAGTGCTGTAACTGCGGTGCTGAAGGGCACATTCGAAGAAACTGCAGAACGCCCAGGGCACGGATGTTAAAACTGCGCCTATCAAGAAGGAGGGAAACTGATTCGTGGCCATCTCGCGGGGCGGAGGTTGCCACATAACGAAAAGCCCTAGTTTAAAGCGCTTCAGATTTCTGCAGTGAGTGGCGGCAATAGCGGACTTTTCATCATGGGACAAATCAATGGAATTCCTTGTAACATGACGATTGACACGTCAGCCAATGTTACCATCATTCGAAAAGATTTGGCTCAACAACTCGAAGGTAAACTTATCTGGACGCCGCCTTGCGTTACCCTCCAGTCTGTGTCCGGGGAGAAGATCGATATAGAGGGGAAATTAAACGCTAACATCATGTTTGGAAGTGCCGCTTACCATCACACGGCATATGTAGCAAAAATTACAGACCCTTGCATACTCGGATTGGACTTTTAAAAAAAATACAATTTTTCCTTGGACTTTAAAAATAACGAACTGCATTCTGCCTCTAAGGACATAACTTTATTCGAAATTAATGATGAAGGAGTGAAATCTATCCACAAAATAATAGCTCAAGACGATATCACAATACCGGCAAGAACAGAAATTTTACTTCCTGGATTCATAGCGGAAAATAGAAATTTTCGCTACGGCGTCATGGAATATCCCAAAAATTGTAATAGCCCTAAAGGAGTATTAATAGCCTCAGCACTCGTTGACCTGTCAGGGACCGTTATCCCGGTGAGAGTTGACAATGTAACTGATAAGGCAAGAGTTATTAAGAAAGGTGAAGTGGTTGCAGAATGTACTCCAGTAACCAGCGTTGAAAGAAAAAGTAACATCTCAAAAACTGTTTCTTCAGACAACATTATATCGGAGTTATGGTAGAATGCGCAATTAAACGATGAAGAAAAGAATACTGCCGAGCGTGTTATTAAAGGTCTTCAAGATGTTTTCTCCGTTAGCAAAATCATGGAAGCTATTGTACTCAACATCTCAACGATTTCTGTTGAAACTCTCGCCGTTAAAACTGTTACCAAACACCCACCACGTGATTTGCGCATGCGCGCAGCCAAAGTGAAACAGAACTGTAACTAAACTTTAGAACTCGTAATGGACGTTTCAGTTAAAGATGTAACCAGTATCTTCTCCCTGTATCTTGTATGTATTTAGTTAGTAATATAAATTAAACGTATCTTATTATCTTAGAAACCTCTCTTATGAGTAGTGCCTTTGATGTGTTCAATTAATTAAAAATAAAAACATTCCCGGTTATACCTTTGGAGAAGAACGAGAAAGAATATCGTCAGAAAAGGTAAGCCTTTTTTACCTTTATTAAGAATGATTATCTTGTTAATCATAACAATATTATTTTGGCATCCCTGCCGGGATGAAAGCGAATTAATTGAAGATTGATTGATATTCTTGATGTTATGTATTTTGAATTTGAAAGGCACTTATTGAATTCTTAAGATTTTATACGTTATATATTTGATTCAGTAAACATGTCGCTAGAAGATATTACTAAAGAAAAAGAGAGGTGGTTTGAGAACGTCCATTACCAGAATTCTTAAGAAAATAGAATTAGAACTAGATAAGTCTTCTGTTGACATAAATTTACTAGAAGAAGACTTAGAACTGTTGAATGGTAAGTTTGAATCTCTTAAGATAGCTGATTCTGAAATCGAAAATGTTTTAAAACCAGAAGAATTAGATGAAAAGATTCAAACTACAGAAGATTATCGGGAAAGAATTCTGTTGTGGAAATTTAGAGCGAAAAAAAGGATTCAGTTGTCAAAGCAAAACTCTACTGTTAATGATACAAATCTATCTAATTCTCAATTACCTTCTCAAACACAAGAAAGTAACAGACGAGAACGTATTAAATTGCCGAAAATATCTATTCCGAAATTTTATGGTGATGCCAGCCAATGGCTTTCATTTTGGAACTGTTTTAAACTGGTTATTCACAAAAACGAATCCTTAGAAAAAGTAGACAAGTTTATTTATTTGCGTGCACATTTAGGAGGAACTGCATTAGGTACAATAAAAGGATTTTCACTTTCTTCCTAAAATTATGATTCAGCTATTAATTTACTACAAGCTAGATTCACAAGTAAAGATGTGTTAATTAATACACACTTAGGTAATTTACTGAAAATCAATCCATTGAGAAATTCTAACGATATTAAAGCGTTTAGAAAACTATTCGATCACTGTCAGACTCACATACGCAGTTTAGAAGCATTAAATGTTACATCTGACACTTATGGAAGTATTTTATGTCCAATTCTACTCAAGTCCCTTCCTTCTGATTTAATTCTTGAATATAATAAGCAAGAAAGGGAAAGTTTAAAATATGATTTACACAATCTAATGGGATTTATTTCTCGGCAATTAATTGCACGGGAAAAACCAACTTTGCAATCGAAACAAGCGGCGTCAATATTTTCTTCTCCCCGACAACCAAAACATGAAAGCAAGCTGTCAACATGGCATGATAAACGCGTACCAGATGTAGCGTCTGCCTCACAGTTACTGGCTACGGATGAGAATCGTAATTATAAATATTCGAACTGCATATTTTGTGATTCAGATCATCAAAGTTCAGAATGTCCGAATGCAATTTGTTTAACCTTAGAGGATAGAAAGCAAAAATTAATAAGGAACGGAGTTTGTTTTAAATGCTTGAAACCGAAACATATTTCTCGTTTATGCAAAGCCAAAGTTAAATGTTCCGTATGCGGTAAAGGTCATTTTTCAATAATGTGTTATACAGTTAAGGGTGATTCTCACGGAAATAAATCTACAGACGTTAATGGGAATGAAAATGATAAAAAAGACTGTCTTCTGGCAAATAAATCTTGCATGCAGTTAGTTAATTTGCAAACTTTAGTAGTAAAATTTCGCGGGGATGGGATTGGAAAATATGTGAGAATTTTAATAGATAGTGGTTCCCAGCGATCCTACATCTCGAAGTATGCAGTTAATGTAATGAAGTATAAAACAAGTGGTAAAGAAGAATTAATCCATTGTTTGTTCGGAGGAATTGAAAAGAAAGAAACTCATAGTAAATATTTAATTCGATTGAGTAGTCTTAAAGGTGATTATCACTGTAACTTTGAAGCTTTGGATCAGGATAAAATATGTACTGACATTCCTCAAATTGGTAGATGCACCTATCTTACGGAACTGCGAAAATATGGAATTTATTTAACTGACATAAAAAATAAATCTGTGGATTTGATGTATGAAAAATCGCCTTTAGAAGTTCATGTTCTTATAGGCGCAGATGTAGCGGGAAAACTTCTAACAGGAAATGTTAGACAACTAACATGTGGGTTATCATGTGTATACACCAGATTAGGCTGGACAATGATGGAGAAAACTGAAAAGCATGAATTCTCTAACAGTACGAAAACTGTATTGTCACTTCATGTTAATGATGCTAAAATTTCGGATTTATGGTGTCTTGACTCGTTAGGAATACGGATCCTGCCACAACCCAAACAAGAAAGGAAATGGATGAAATCGCTAAACATTACTTTCGTCAGTCATTAAAAAGAGATAGTGAGGGTAGATATCAGGTGTCTCTTCCTTGGTTAGAAGGACATGCGGTCTTATCTGATAACAGATTAATAGCCGAGAAAAGGTTAAAATCCTGTGTAAAAAGTCTTCAGTCAAAACACTGTCTGAAAGAATATGAAAACATATTTAACGAATGGGCTGAGGAAGGTATTATAGAATCTGTGGAAGATAAGAAAACCGAAAATTGTCATTACCTACCACATAGGGCTGTAATTAAAGAAAATTCAACCACAAAGATACGACCCGTATTCGATTTCTCAGCGAAGGAAAGGAATGGTGTGTCCTTAAATGACTGTTCAGAAAAGGGCCCAAATTATTTGGAACTAATACCGAGTATTTTAAACAGATTTCGCCCAGGTAAATATGGGGTTATCTCAGATATACGTAAGGCTTTTTTGCAAATAGGTGTCTGTCATCAAGATAGAGACTTTCTTAGATTTCTGTGGTGGGAAGAAGGAGATTCTGAAAAATTGAAAATATATCGACATAAGCGCGTTGTGTTTGGCGTTAATGCTAGTCCTTTTTTTCTAGCCGCAACACTGAATTATCATCTCGAGAATGTTCCGGAACACCAACAAGAGGTAGCTAAGAAATGATGTGAATCTATGTATGTTGACAACTGTGCGACCAGCGTTGACACTATTGAAGAAATAAACACTTTCATTGACGTATCAAAAGAGATTACGTCGACAGCTAAATTTGATTTGAGGGGATGGTGTTACAATGAACCTAGCGATAAAACTTTGAAAGGAAATCCTTACAGTGAAGACTTCGATAAAACAGTATCAGTTCTGGGGTTGAAATGGAATTTATCAGATGACACGCTGTCCTGTGACTTTAAAGACAGTTCTGTAAGACAGCATGTCAGCAAAAGGAATATATTGTCAATAGTACACAAGAATTTTGACCCGATTGGGTTTACAGCTCCTGTTACTCTGATTCCAAAGCTAATGCTTCAAGAATGCTGGAAACAAAAGATTTCATGGGATAGCAATTTACCTAAAAGCTTTTCAGACAAATTCGAAAGTTGGAGAAATAAATTACATAATTTGGAAAAGTAGCTGTACCCAGAAGAATTTTTGTTGATTTCGAAAGAATCTCCGATTTATCTTTACACGTGTTTTGTGACGTGAGTAAATCTGCTTATGCCACATGCATATTTATGCGAAGCTGTAACGAAAATTCCGTTAGATGCCAGCTCATCTCAGCTCGATCCAGAGTGGCACCTATCAAGCCGATCTCCATACCACGACTAGAACTCTTAACTTGTGCGATTGGCGCTAGACTGGCACATCGTGTTAAGGAAGATTTGAGACTTGAGACTGTGCCTATTTATTATTGGAGCGATTCTATGAACGCATTATTTTGGATCAAAAAGAACGAAAACTGGGCAATTTTCGTCTACAATAGAGTGAAAGAAATCCGTACTCTAAGTGATCCAAACTACTGGAATTATGTTCCTGGAACGCAAAATCCAGCGGACCTCCCTTCCCGAGGGAAGGGAGGTCCGCTGGATTCTGAAACTGAAACCTTGGTTAAATCCAAATGGTGGGTAGGTCCCGACTGGTTGAGAAATGATCCAGAAAAATGGCCTACCTCTGAAATCGTACTGAACTTTGATATTATAAATGCTGAAAGAAAGAAGACAATAATTTCTACAGTTAATTCGGAAGTTATGACGAAAGTTAACTTTGATAAGATTTCTTCGTACAATACCATTTTAAAGGTGATAGCTTGGATTTTCCGTTTTGTTAAAAATGTCAGACTAAGTCCAAATGAAAGAACTTTTAAAAAAATTACAGCGGATGAAATAAAGGAGCTGAATTAATTCTTCTGAGATTAGTGCAGAGTGAATCATTTCAGGATTAGATGACAAAAGATTACGTGTACTTCAACCAATGATTGATTCTAACGGAATCCTTCGGGTTAAAATCAGAATTCTCAGAAGAGATGATACAGAAAATTTTCGATTTCCTATTATTCTTCCTTCTGATCATCCTATTGTAATGAAATTAATAAGAGCTAAACATGAAATGACCAATCATGCAGGAGTACAATTTTGATCTCCGCTTTACGAGAAGAATATTGGATTTTGAAAACACGAAGGACTGTCAAGAAAGTTGTAAAAAGCTGTGTTGTATGTCAAAGGTTCGATACTAATTCGTCAAAAACACCCATTGCTCCTCTCCCAGAAGACCGAGTAAGAGAAGCAGGAGTGTTTGAGATTGTAGGTGTTGACTTGACTGGACCATTGATACTGGAGGAAAATCAAAAATCGTGGATAGTAATTTTTACCTGTGCTGTTTTTCGCGCAGTACATTTGAAATTGATTTTCTCCCTATCGACTGGAAGTTTTCTTCAAGCCCTGAGACGTTTCATTGTTAGACGCGGAGGACCCCACACCATCTATTCCGACAATGGAACGAATTTCAAAGGTAGTGACAGATTATTCAAAAGCTTAAATTGGGATAACATCTTAAAACATGCTAGTATCTACAGGATCACATAGAAATTTCTTCCGCCATCAGCTCCTTGGTGAGGAGGATGGTGGGGGCGTTTAATAGGAGTCCTGAAAAGAATCCTTCGTAAAGTTTTAGGACGATCATCTCTCAATCATGAAGAAATGATAACAATTTTGTGGGACGCAATAATGAATAGTCGTCCATTGACGTATGTCTCGGAAGATGTCGAAGATTTATCTCCGATCACGCCTTCCATGTTTCTTCATGAATTCAACAAATTGGATATTATAGATGCAAAATCATTGAACAAAGGTCTTATTTACCGACAAAAACTTTTACAGGATTTACGTAAATGATTTCGAATCGAATATCTCGGACAGTTACGGCAAAATTATGAACGTATAAATGTCTCACAACCTCTGAAAAGAGGAGATATAGTTTTAGTGTCTGATGATAATAAGAAACGAACAGATTGGTTATTGGCGGAAGTAACCGAGATTTTCAAGTCTCGGGATGGACATGTGCGTTTAGTTAAGGTCAAGACTAAGCTTGGAGAAGTTTTGCGACCAACCAAGCGTTTGTATCCTTTGGAGATAATATCCTCAAATGAACAGTCTAAGTTTAGAAACATGGCAAGCAGCTCTTCTGATAAGACGGAGACTTACTCCAATCCTGATGTTCGTAATGATTCACCTCAAGACCTTGAAAGCGAAAAGATTCCATCGATAATTACAAGAAGCGGTCGAAAGGTAAAGCCTGTCCAAAAGTTTCAGTTTTAAATTTGACTTGTCAGCAAATTTAAAGGCGGGAGTGTGTTGAAACTCTCGCCGTTAAAACTGTTACGAAACACCTGCCACGTGATTTGCGCATGCGCGCCGCCAAAGTGAAACAGAACTGTAACTGAATTTTAGAACTCGTAGTCGACGTTTCAGTTAAAGATTTAACCAGTATCTTCTCTCTGTATCTTGTATGTAATTAGTTAGTAATGTAAATTAAACGTATCTTATTATCTTAGAAGCCTCTCTTATGAGTAGTGCCTTTGATGTGTTCAATTAATTAAAGATAAAAACATTCCCGGATATACCTTTGGAGAAGAACGAGAAAGAATATCGTCAGAAAAGGCAAGCCTTTTTTACCTTTATTAAGAATGATTATCTTGTTAATCATAACAATTTCTTAGCAGATAACAATGGCATTATTCTATCGCAATTCGGCTTCAGACGGCACCATTCAACAACTCATCAACTCTACAGGGACGTAGAGCTTATCAGCAGCAGTCTACAGCAGAAGAAGGTGACCGGTGGTCTATTCTTTGATATTGAAAAGGCCTTCGACCTTTTTTTTCATGTAACTGCGGTGCCGAACACCAGGGTACCTAGGTTCTAAGAACCATACCCCACGTCGAACAGGTAAGTATAGTTAGGAATATTGTGAATTGTAACAGAATGGATCTTAGAGATCATAAGGGAAATACATAATTATCATGAAATTGTACTTAATATTTTCTAAGTAGATGTAAATAAAAATTCATTATTTGTAGTAGAAAGCAGGTCAGGCACAGAAAACCTGTAAAGAGAACATATGCATAGCAAGAAACAATAATAGGCAAGTGCGAGACTTTTGGTGCCACTAGGTGAAATAAGTGGTACATAAACATACTGATGATGAGATACAAAGAACTAATATATACATGTTAAGTTATAATACATATATTATATAATACATAATTATTAAACTAGATTATTACACATGATGGCCCTAGGGCGCTTTATATACAATGGGTCGTTACAGTCATAACTATAATTGGTAATCACAGGATTGTCAATTAACTCCTGCTGCTCAAAAAATTTCCGCACAAGGCGGCTGTAGAATATTTTAATTTCCCCAATGTTAAGCTCCTTGTGGAGCTGCTTGTTTCGAACATACCAACGGGCATTACGTATTTGTCTGAGTGCCCCATTTTGGACTGCCTGTAAATTTTTTCTTAAAGACTTGCAGGAATACGCCCAAACTGGGCAGGCGTAGCTAATGATGGGACGCAACACGGATTTGTAACTGAGCAACTTGTTGTCGATAGATAGAACGCTGTTTCGAGCCATTAAGGGGAATAGTGACGCTTTACGCGCTCGAAACTTACTAATAATCTGTTTAATGTGTGGGTTCCATGTGAGAGATTTAGCGAGGATCACCCCAAGATAAGGGACCTGCCTGACCCAAGGGATACTTTCACCATACATTTGTAGACAATCCGGAGATTTTCTTTTCTTAGTGAACAATATAGCATTGGTTTTGCCAACGTTGACTTTTATCTTCCACCGGACTAGCCAAGCCTCTAGTGCTTGGATGTGTTCTTGTAGGTGTTGTAAAACTGGACCAACAAATGCATTTTGTGTAAGGATCGCAGTGTCATCAGCATACATTGCGAGTGTAGTGTTGGGTGTAGTGTGTATGTCGTTCACATAAATGTTGATTAGAGTGGGGCCCAAGAGGGACCCCTGTGGGACGCCAGCCTGGATAGGCCGGCTTATGGAAAGTGAACCTGAAACATGAACGACAAAGTGTCTACCTGTCAGGTAGGACTTAATTGTGTTTGTGATGTAGCCTGGTAATCCCAGGTTGTGTAATTTGTATATGAGGGCATCCAGCCATACTCGATCGAAGGCCTTAGCTATATCCAGGAACAAGCCACCGGTCACACTACGCTTCTGCAATCCTTCGCTGATATGCTCCACCACTCTGTATAATTGGTGCGTAGTAGAATGTTTCTGACGGACCCAAACTGGTACGGTATGATGATCTTGTTGTCCAGTAGATAGGTGTTCAGTCTGTGTAATATTACAGCTTCCATCAGTTTACTTATTGAACTTAGCAGGCTTATGGGTCTATATGATTCCGGTGCATTCGCAGGCTTCTGTGGCTTCAGTATAGAAACTATTTTTGCTGTCTTCCAGACGTCAGAATAATGTTGTAACTTCAAGATGTAATTAGCAATTCTGGTAAAGTAGAAGATGGTTTTAACTGGGAATTTTTTAATCATTTGATTTGTGATACCATCAATACCTGGACCTTGTTTGCTAACTTCCTGATGTATCCACAGACCTCCGATGGCATGACTGAGATAATGTTGTCTGTGTGGGGGCTTGTTATGTATTTATGGTGAAAGTCAGCAATAAGCTGTTCTGTGTTTGTATCTGAAATATTGTTTATTCAGAACTGAGATTCCAGATGCTGTGCTAAGAAGGCCTTCGACCGTGTATGGCTGGATGCCCTCACATACAAGTTACACAACCTGGGACTCCGAGGCTACATCACAAACATAATTAAATCCTACCTGACCGGTAGACACTTTGTCGTTTCAAACTGCTAGTTTAAATATTAGCTGACAATCTATCTCCTTTTGCAAAAAATTATTCTGAACGAGAAACATTTACAGTTTCTTTTCTGGCAACAATATTTCTGTCTTCTGTTTTGAAAGTGTGTTTGTGATTACGAATTTAAATTATGTTATTATATCTGTTTGTTAAGTTTTAATGCTGTCAGTGAAGCATGAGTTATTTTAGAACAAAACACTACAGCCTTCTTTTTGACAAATAACTTCTGTTATGATTTCGCTGCAGTGAAGGAAATTGAATTTCCTAATTCCGCATTGGGTAGTTAAGACTGGTATACATATTATTTTCAGAGCGCTTTGAAACCGTATCCACGACATGTATTATATTTTTAAAGTATATTTCGCTTATAAATATTTTAATATTTTGCAGATTATAAATACATTCAAATTTCTATCAACATATCAAATAATGGTAAAAGTTTACAGTTGTGTGCTTCTTGTTTTTTCGCAATTCTTTTTTGACGCCAGTAAGGGACAATTTCAAGATGGCCGCTACACGAAACCAAAATAAGAAGTCAAAGAATTTCACAAACTCGCTGTCCATGTACACATCGACCTATTTTCACTTGAAAAAACATCGTAGAATTGCACAAACTAGTCATTTCACATTGTCTTGACTTTGTCCATGTGCACATCGATTTATTTTCACTTAAAAAAATCAAGAAGTTAAAACTCTCATGGTAACCAGAAATGGGGTTTTATCGCCAAAACTGAACAAAATTTTCCACCAATCAAAAGGGCACCCAGTTCTACACTAGAGCCCAAATAAGTTTCACTCTCCATAAATAATTCATGTTCGCTTTAAGTATAATTAAATTAACAGTTACATAATTAATACGTCATAAATCTTTTATAACCTATGTAAACCTTAACGACAGCTTTATATTTATTGTATAATTAAAATAAGTTTCAAAGTGAAAATTGTGGATCTTACGTATTTGCCGTATTCAGTTAAACAAACAAGCATCAGATACAAGTTTCCCCCTCATTTTCCCATCCTGTTCAATTCATATGATTATTTTAGTTTATTATTCCTCATTATTTAAATTTTATTGTGAATGCTATCTTTTTGTAATTTTTTTTTTCCCCTGAACACTGTAAATATTTCAAAAGACCATAGTTATGTTTTAAATTTATATTTAGTTGATAGTACCATAGTTATATTTTAAATTTATAGTTAGGCCTTGAAATTTTTATTAATTTAGATTCTGTGCAACAATTTTAAAGTGATATATTTGTTCATAGTTAAGATAGCTGAGTAGTCTTAGGCTTCTAATCACCAAATAACAAAAGCAGTCAGATGCTGATGATGTATTCCTGTTTGCTTCTTGACAATTGAAGGGACTAGCTGCATGGTGGTTTTTCTCAAATGTAACTTGACATCACCAGCTTCCCTGAGCAAGTTCATTTAGGTGTGCCTTGCAAGCTGATATTCATATGCATTATCATAACTTTTAGAGCTGGGTACTTATACATTAACACAACCACCTTGTCACCATTTGGCAACTTTTTACAGAAGAAAAAGATAATTCAGGGAGTTTTGGGATTGCAACTTGCCGTGGGAGTTTGGTGACTTCTCCTAAGGTGGTTTTGATAATACGTAAGGTATCTAAATCTGTTATATCAATAATTATAAATAGTTCTGCAATTAAAGAGAACTGGCATTTCCAATCAGCCAGTAGCAGATATGTGAAGTCAGAATTCCCTTATTAAGATGCAAGATATATTTACTAATTTTTTTTAATTTATAAATGATTTGATTGCTCTTCATGATTACTACTTGTTAAGTACTTTTCCCAGAAAAGTGCCAATGGTATGTCTGGTAATCATTCTATGTATATAAATATTCCATTAATTGATGATAAGACTTATTTGTTGTTTACATGTAAGTATAAAGAATGTAAGAATATTTATTGTTTATATTTTTATGCCAAAAAAATTAGGTACTCTTCTGTTATCAGTGCCAGATTCAGAAATGCATGTATGTATGTGTGTGTCTGTGTATACACATACATATATTGGACCATATAAAAAGTCTCTCCAGTTTTTTGATATATTTTTTAACAATTTTCTTTATTGAAAATAAATTTTAATCAAATACATATTGACCATTATTATCTATGACCTTTTGCCATTTTTCTGGTAGCTTCATAATTCCATCAGTGTAGAACTACTGTGGTTTATCGTCGAAAAACTTGACCAAGTGATTTTCAGCGGCTGTTCTATGAACCAGTTTTTTACCATCAAAAGAGTTTTGCAAAGCTCGAAACAAATGGTAGTCAGATGGTGCAAGTTCAGGACTATATGGTGGATGCATCAAAACTTCCCAACCAACTTCCATGAATTTGTTTTGAGTCATCAAAGATGTGTGTGCCCACATATTGTCATGATGGAACACAACTCCCTTTCTGTTGTCCAATTCTGGTTGCTCTTTTGGGATTGCTTCATTCAAATGTCGAGTTGTGCATCGTACAGGGCCGAATTTATGGTTTTGCCAGGTTGCAGCAGCTCATAATGGACAGTTCCTCATGTGGCACTCAAACATCAAGCTTCTTTTTGCAGCCTGCTCTTTTCAAATGATTCCAAACTATCATGTGGTTGATGTTTAGTGTCTCCGCTATTTCCTGACAGCTTGCATACCGGTCTTGCTCCATCAGTTGTAAAATTTCATCAATTGGCCGACCAGAGCGAGGTGCATCTTTGACATCGAAATTTCTGGGACGGAATCGAGCAAACCAGTCCTTAGTCCTTTGTTCCCTCAGAGCATTCTCACCGTACACTTCACGAATTTTTCTTCATGTTTTTGTTGTGGTTTTACCTTTTGTTTAGTAAAAAATCATCACATAAAATGTTTCTTCACTCGTTCTCAAATCAATGTAACTTTTTACACGAGCAGCGAATTAGAAAAATATCTTCACGAACAATGGTCAAGCTGATTTTACCAAGCATATGTTCATTTGAGACAGCTGGGTGAGTGTTGCTGGATATATAGACATCAACACGATCTAGTTGCAAAAAACCGCAGAGACATTTTATATGACCCAAAATAGGTATGTGTGTATACAAACAGATTCATATATATATATACATACACAGTCCAGTCACATTAATGTGACCATCTGTCAAAAGCCAGAATAACCACCTTTCGCAGAGCGGACTGCTGCGAGACGTGCAGGAAGAGAGTCACATAGGTCCCTGAAGGTGTTCTCTGGGATGTTGAGCCATGCCGACTCTAATGCCGTGGCCAGCTGCGCTAGATTACGCGGTTGAGGATCCATGGCGCGAACAACTCGATCGAGATGGTCCCACAGATGCTCGATTGGGTTTAAGTCAGGTGAGTTTGCTGGCCAGGGGAGGACGGTAAACTCATCCTGGTGCTCTTCGAACCACGCACGTACACTGGCAGCTGTATGGCACCTCGCATTGTCCTGCTGGAAGATGCCATCATCCTGAGGAAAAACAATGCGCATGTAGGGGTGAACATGGTCCGCAAGGACAGATGCGTACTTGTATTGATCCATTGTGCCTTCCACAATGATCAGTGAACCTAGAGAATGCCAGGAAAACATTCCCCAGACCATAATGCTCCCGCCTCCAGCTTGGACCGTTCCGGCAATGGTTGCAGGGTGGTTCCTTTCAGAGGTTTCACGCCTTATACGCCAACGTCCATCTGTCCGATGGAGCATAAAACGCGATTCATCCGAAAACGCAACCTGTCGCCACTCAGTGGACGTCCAGCTGCTGTACTGGCGTGCAAATTCTAGCCTTCGCCGTCGATGAACAGCAGTCAGCATAGGTGCACGAACCAGGCGTCTGCTTCGGAGGCCCAGACGCAGCAATGTTCGCTGAATAGTACTTTGGGAGACACTTTTGGTAGCCCCTTGGTTCATTTTGGTGGTCAGTTGCTCAACGGTAGCCCGTCTATCTGCCCGAACGCATCTCCGCAACCGTCGTTCGCCTCTGTCATCTATGGCCCGTGGTGCACCACATTTGCCACGTCGCTGATTTTGGACAGTCCCATTTTGCCATGCACGGTACACTTTTACCACGGCGGCACGCGAACAGTTCACAAACTCAGCCGTTTCGGAAATGCTTCCACCCTTGGCCCGAAAGCCAATGATCATGCCCTTTTGGAAGTCGGATAAATCGCTTCGTTTCTGCATTACGCCAACGATTGAAATGTTTTCCGAAGCCCACACACACCCTTTATATACGCTCAACTGCACTGTGCTGCCACCTGCCTTCTGTGATTGGTTATTTAACTCTGACATGGAAAGTACGTGGTGGTCACATTAATGTGACTGGACTGTGTACATGAATACGTACATATCTACATACATTTCTGAATCTGATCCCGATAACAGAAGAGTATTGAAAATAAACATCCATATGATTGTGAATGATTTTGACCTTCTGTGGAGGTGGTTGCCATAGAGACTTTATATTCAGTGCCAGCATTTATTTATGTTTGAAGAAATATTCCTGACTTAAATTGATGATGAAAAGGATAGGTTTTACTATATTAATTTTGATTATACTTTGAAGATTTTAAATATACAATCTTTGTATATGAACATTGGTGTAGATAGATGGGGGCTAGTGGTCTGTCCTGAGTAGTAGAGATGGATGATTTGCTGCGGAACTGATTCACTGTACCGAATGAATGATCAGCACTCCTGCGAAAACGGAATGGCAGTTCTTTAACTGTTCGCCGAGATCTGTTGTTGCGAAGCATGCCATAAATTTTATTTCTCTTAATGTAAACACTAGCATTCTTTCCTTTATTATTTACCAGAAACATCTCTGACCTATTTCTTATGTGTGTTATGTATGTATATATGTGTGCTTTTGGTTTGCTTGTGTTCCATCTAGTATATATGAAACAAAACATTAAATGAACAGGCCCATCTCAGTGAAAATGACCACCCCTGTTTGCAAAGGAATGCCCCCCCCCATCTGCAGTGCAAAGATTTGTTTAAAGTACGTAGATTATAGGAACTAATTCCTCGGATTCCCAGCTGTCAGCACTCCGGTGCTAGTCGCTGATCTGGATTCTTTGAAATTGTGATTATTAGCTTTTTTCATTGATCCTGAATCTTCATTATTCGCTTATTTCATCACTCCTGCTTTAGCCGCAAATCTGGCTCTTGGGAGTCTTAATTATTTGTTCTTTTCGTTTCCTCGGAGCTTTCCTTTGAGTTTCATTTCGATCCTTTGAATGTTGTGTCATAGTATAGCTATGTATATTATGTATTACCTTTTTATACAATATTACTGTAATATTGATGTAAAATAATAAATTATATTTTTATTTATTCACTTATTTTAGTAACGTCTTGTAATCAAGAGCTGTGAATTTCTCTTTAATCTTCTTTAGAATTAGTATATAAGCATAAATTTTACCAGCTAATGTATTTTTTCAAGGTTGCAGAACAAAATGTGGGCCCTATCAAACAGAAGAACCTTGAGTGATATTTTGTATCATTTTGTCAAATTAGATTAAAAAAAAAAGGAAAATGCCAGTACTGTCAGCAGACAATTTCCTGTTCTTTGGAATCTGGCTCCAATCTAAAAATTAATTTTACACTGTGCTTTGTAGTAGCAACAAAATATCAATTATAGTAAGGAAATAATGTAATCTCTAACAAGTGAATGTAGTTTTCATTATTTTTTAACTTTTAGCATTTTTTTATTCCAGGATTTTATTGTTGTTCTATGTAGAAAAGTTTTTTTAGGAATCTCAAAAGTACTGTTGAAAGAAATAACTCCAGATAATGAGTAGTTTGGTGAGCTGATTAAATCAAGCCCACTCCTTGTTAAATTGTTTTTGCTTTTCCCCCATCTTTACACATCGCTCTTGATCCATGCCTGTTCTGAGTGCATTCATCAATGTCATTGTTAGTGAGTGATGAATCGTTAAAAAGAACTGATACACTTCAAAGAACAAACAGTTCTGATCTGATCCTTTAAAGGAGCAGTTTTGCATATCTGTACTGAGTAGTACATTTTTAAGGCAGTATTTTTCATGTAAAATGTTATTTGATAGGGATCAGAAATATCAGTCTTTGAAGCAGGCGAAGAAAAATGATATTCTGAATTGTATGGAAATAAATTGAGAAGAAAAGTGCCTTTTATATTAAATAAAGTATTCAAGCACATTTAATTGAGATTTCAACAGCTACTACTTTAATCATCTCTTCATCGAACTTTTGAATGACAAATACAGATATCAACTAAGTTACAGTCATGATGACATTAATAAAAAATAGTTCCTTGTCAAAAGAGAAGTATTTCAAATTTTTGTCATTGTCAAGGAAGAGAAAGAGGGGTGTTAAAGGGTGGCTTTTTTCCAAAATATAAACTCCAGAATAAAGTTCCAACTATTATAATACTAGTGTGAACTTTTCTTTCAATTTCTGCATGCATTGCTAATTGTGCGAAGAGTTTTTTAAATAAAAGATCATTTAAGAACTACAATTGTATATTTTGCAACTAAAAGAAAATCTTTCTATCTTCATAAGAGCTACTGGAATAATGAAGTATACAATGTCATCCATGGTTTTCTGAACAGAAAAACAATAATAAAATTTTAAAATGTTGGAACTGAAATTTTACTTCAAAAATAAACATTAATTTATTTTCCTATATGTAATTCTGACATTTTTGCCGTTTGCTTGTGTACGAAGAGGTGTGGCAAATTTAGGAATTCTTTTAGGTGGTAAACTCAAAGGTTGCTCGGGCAGCAAAAGCTGTGACTACATCGCTGTCTCTTAACGTGTATTGCATTTATTAAGCCTGCTAACTTTTGTATTTAAATTTACTAGTGTTATACTAAGTGTATTTATTAAATATATTTAAGTTTTAAAATATTGAATAAAATATATTAATTGTATTGTTGTAATATTTGTGTATTTTAAGCTTATTAATGCATATATTCAATAATTTATTTGTCTATTCACACTTTGTTACCATTTAAAAGTAGAAATCATATAATCGTACAATTGCTAAGCAAAAATAACATGGAAACGTAAAATAATTCATGTTACTAATCTAATCTATTTTTACAGAAATAAGATAATATGATGATACGTCAAGTATTCCTGTCCTTACGTGGAAAATCAAATATTCTACCTCCATCAATACCTACATTAGTTTTAGCTAAATTGTGCTCTAGTTATCTTGGCAAGTGGGAATTGCCTCAGGGATATGATACTGGAATTACTGTGTATAATTCTGCAGTAAATAAAAGAGTTCCTCTGATCCTGAGGAACAAAGGAATAGCTACATGGTAAGTAACTATTTTTATTTCCTTTATATTTCTAATGGTATTTTCTGTAGCAACAGTTCTTGAAAACCAATCTTTTTAAAAAATAAGATATTATATCCTGGACTTTGTTTATGAGTATTATTTAGAGAAGGTGTTTTCAATCAGAAAGGAAATTCACATTTTCAGGGGGTAATGTGATTAACCTTTTATTTAGCTGTTATATATTTAGTTTTAATTCATGAACACAGTACAAAGTCAGAAATCCTGACATCCAATATCTGGAATGATCTCAAATCTAAACCTCCAAATTGCTAACAACCCTTTTTTATAAAAGAAATTTTTGCATTTGATAGTTATCATTATTGGAGATTCCCAATTCTTAATTTCACTTTGGCACAAAATAAAATACAAGGAACATTGAAGAAATGGTTAGCCTATATTTTACAGTACCTCTTGGATTATTACCAAGTTGTTGTTTCATTTATGGTAACCTGAGTAGTTGAATGTGATTGGTTGCTTATTGCGGCGAGTTTGACTGATGGAAAAATATCTGTAAAAGATGCGTTGCTGCAAGATAACTGCATTGGATGTCCGGAGGAACGTTGCATATTGTGTGCTTTGCATCGTAAAATGGTTGCCTGTGGTAGCTGGGTGTTTTCTGGTATAGAAAGAGAGAGCAGAAGTTTTTTTTTTTTGTTTTTTTTTTTGTTGTTGTTTTTTAAGTGGCTGATTACAGAAGAAAAGAAACTTTGTTGGATGTAATTGAACGGAATTAGAAGTGTCCTGTTTGTACGAACGAAATGCATATGGTCAAATGTAAAGATCATTCAGATATCTTTGATTGGGTTTGTTGCAAAAAAGGTTCAAATGCTTACCATATAAAGCATTCCATCAGAAAGGGAACATGGTTTGAGGAAAGTTTTTGGATGCTGTTAAGGAATTTTGTGTACCACAGACTGAAGACAGAAATTTATAAATAAGGTAAGTGGATATTTCCTTTGTGTAGTGCGTAGATGCGATCAGATATATTTCCTTTTTTATTTCAGTGTTTGATTTAAAATGCAGTTTATTATTTTATTTATTATTTATTATTTTATTATTTATTTATATATTTTTTGTTTGGCTGTAGTGTCAAATTCGGTGCTGCTTCGATTTTGAAGTGAATGGGAAAGTGCAGAATCGCCCATTTCATTGGAGCATTTTATTTGGCGCTTTTTACAAGAGTAAGAAGAATTGGATTTTTGGCAATTTCTTTTGACTTTTTATGTTAGAATAGATCGCTGTGTACATGGACACCAAGTTTGTGCAATTCTTTGACTTGTTATTTTGGCTTTGTATAGTGGCTATCTTGAAATTGTGCCTTGCTAGCCAATTCCCAATTTTTGCCAAGGGGCACCCTTAAATTTATTTTTACCAAAGAAACGATTGTTTATTACCATAAATCTGTATGATCAATAATTTGACACTGTAGCTGCCTGTCTTGCTTGGCATACATCTCAAATAACCTTACTGGTGAATAATTATTTATTATTCAATATGTGGCAGCTTGAGAAATGGCTCACACAACAATGTCTTTTTTTTTTTTTTTTTTAATATCAGTTATTGAATACCAAAGAGCATGGTAACTTTTTATGTTGACATTACATTTGGTGATAATTACAGGCTTCAGCTAACTCCACTGCAAAGTCTTGAGTGTCTTGATGAGGAGAAATTTCTTTTGATATGTAAAAAATAGATTTTGCAAATAATACTCCAAAAATTACATTTAGTGCTGTTTGAATCGGGAATTTTTCCGGAACAGTGGGTATTCAGGGGTTTATGCCGGGAAAGCAAAGAATGTTTTCTGGTTGCCGTTCCCAATCGTTGTGTTAGGATTATATTTTCAGACTCCTGGAAAGGATATAAGAAAGAGGATTTAAGAAATGCTGGGTATGAACATTTCACTGTGAATCACAGTTATAATTTTGTAGACCCTGAAATTTGATGCCATACCCAAACCATGCAGCAGTGCTAAATGGAAAAATTAACATCAGCGGTACACTGCTTGCCACCATTTAGAGTCATATTTGATAGAATTTATGTGATGTTCATTATATTCAAAAACTGAAAGTTTTCTGTAATATTAAATGAAATTTGTAATTTTATGTCACCTGTTTAGATTGAATTTCATTTTGTTTTATTACTTTTTATTTGTGTGTAGAATATTGTAAATTGAAATATTAAGAAGAAAAATTCACTTTCTTTAAGAATTAAGGGGGAAAAAATTTACTTTTTTACGGAAATAATTTTTTTAGTCTTTTAAACTCTATTACTGTTTCATAATTTTATATTTAGCAACAATTGGTGGCAAAAAAAAAAGCGACATGTTTTTAACTGATTTAGAATTTAAGAAGGCATTTAGCAGCAGAAGTTTGGTCCTATAGAAACTGCGCTGGGCTGCAAAATGTCTAGCATTGGGCCTGGATAAGCCTTAAGTACATGTGAGAAATCATGTATTCAGGACTCGGATAAACCTTAAGCATGTGGGGGAAATAAGCATTGTATAATAACTAAACTAATATAATTCAGGCTTAACTTTGCGATAAAAGCAAAATAAAAACTACCTGTCTTTTGTTGCCAATCTTGTGATACGTTGCCAATAGGAGATTCTAGTTAAGCTTTACAAATCTGAAGGTTTGCAAACAAAAAGTGAAATGTTCTCATTAATGGAATTTGTGAGAAATATGAAGTTGAAATAAATCAAATGATATAACACGTTTTTCATTATGATATGATAATGCCCTAGTCATAAATCAACTAGTGGAAAACAAAATCTATATTATGGTTCTAAATCCAGAAAATATTGCTACCGATAGTGAAGAAAATGACAGAGGTTGTTGAGAATGCAAAAATCTTGATTGACAGTTTAGTGAGAATTCTCGACACTGCAATTACAGGACTATGAAATGGACAATGAAACTTTGTAACTGAACAAGAAATTATATCTATCTGTAGAATTAAAGAGAAAGTAATAACACAAAAACGTTACTTTTCTGTTATCAGGACCAGAGTCAGAAGTATATGTATATATGTACATGTGTATGTATGTACACATATACATGCATACATATGTATACACGAACACATCCATACATACATTTCTGGACCCAGTCCTTTTAACAGAACAGTACTGAAAAAACAAAGCAGTTTAATAAAGCAAACAAATAAGTATTGAGCTTTTAAGAAAAAACATTTTGATTCCCTTAAGGTCATAAATGTTTCATTATTTCATATTTTTAGTTTTATAATATTTATGTATCATTTTACTTGATTTAAACTGATGATATAATGTCCAGAAAAATCTCAAATCTGAAATTGCCGAAATCCCAACGAGTCTGAATCTCGGATTTTGTACTGTATGAAAAACTACTTGTAATCAAGTTTTGTTTTTTATAAATATTTCCTATACCTTTTATTGTTTCGTTTATAAAAAATAATCTAAATCTAACTAAATATATATCAGTTTTTTGAGTTTGGTACAAAATAAGTTGTTCTGTATTATATATATATGTGATAATTTTGAAGATATGCACAGGAATGATGAAGCTTGGCGATCAGGTCACATCAGAATCCAGGCGTTGTTTGGTTGAGTGGAACGTAGCAAAGTGACGACACAGAAGAATTTAACTTTAAAGCTTCATATCTTTATTCAATTAAAATGTCAGATCATTTTTCTTATAGACAAAGATCTCCAAACTACATATCCAATAGTGATTTAAATAATATTAAATTTGAGATTTCTGTGTCATAACTTATTATAACAAAGAAAAGAAGAATAGACAGAGCAGTGTAGGGTCTTAAGGCAGCGATGGCAGGAGTGACTAAAAAATGTACAGCTCGGTATTTATAATAGCAGTTATATAACCTGCCAGAATGTTCTCGAAAGTACTGGTCTAGAGGGAAGATTCTGAAATTGTGGAAAGTTAATTAGAGGTTGCCTGTTTGCATAGAGCAAAGCCATCGTATTTTTTATGTTTTCTAACTTTAGTTGTCGATAACCTCTTTTATTTTTTAGTTAATTTGGGAACTTCATCCCTCTGTCTTGAAAATTGCACTACCAGTCTAAAGTGTGTCATTCTTGACTTGAGAACACTAAACATGTACAATTGTTTTATAAGTATGTACTGTTTAAAATTATTATTGAATTCAAAATTTTATGACTTTCTGTGAAATGTCAAATTGATTCAAAATATCAGTCAAAATTCTACGATGATAATTTTTTGTTTAAAAGTTAATATATTTTGTATTTTCAAACTTATCTTCTTCATATTTTGTTGCTCTAATGTTTTTTCTCTCAAAAAGGCTTCTCTATCGCTCTGCCATTTTCTTTTTGAAAGGGCAGAATGTGTAAGATAAAAAATATGAAAGCAAACTTCTAATTTTAATTATCTATAACCTCTTTTATTTTTTGTTTAATTTGGGGACTTCATCTCTCGGTCTTAAAAATGGCACTATAAGTCTAAAGTGCGTCATTCACTTAATGCAGATACCTCTTGCCCAATCAAATAATTGTAAACCAAAACTTAGAACTGAAACTTTTCGACTTCTCCCTTCTTCCTCTGAAGTACTGCTATACTCTTCCCTTTTCGCTTATGCTTTCATCCTGTTAAGATGCTGCTGCAATCATCTATGTGCTGCTATGATCGCTTCTATCGCCATAGTATCAAAATTATGAATGTTCTGGAAGTAGGCACGATGGGAGTGCCAAGTGAATTGTGGCCACAGATGTGAATTTAAATGAATATGGAATTTAATCTGGCTTGACTGCTTTTTCAATATGGGGCAATGCTTTAAGCATCAAGTATCTATGCCATCAGTATTTCTGTACATCTACATGTCAGTGGTCTTACATCAGTACTTCCAAAATTGTGCTTTCATATCATGACACATATACATATATAATTATAAAAATTAGTACAAAAAAAAAAAGTAAAATCTAGCAGTTTATCCCCTGTCTCAGTCAAAGTCTTTGCATCACCACCTTAGTAGAAATCGTCTTAAGTTTCAGAATGTGCCAAACTTTGGCAACCATATGCGTGATAATTCTTGAATTAAAAAAAAAAAATGTATGCATTCTTTTTACTTTATTTTTTTTTTTTTTTTTTTTTTTTGTTTAAACTTGATTTAAAACTATGTGCTTGTGCAATTTGCCTACAGTTGAAAAACTTGAGAAGTAAAATTTCTGCAGGAATACAGTATCTTCCCCCAAACCACTAAAGGAGCAATGCTTTGAAACTCTTCTTTGAGCAATCACTATGAAATTTTCGCCAAAATGAAATAAATCTGTTTGTATGTAAGTGTATTGATTCGTTTTGGGATAAGTATGTAGTTAAAACATCAAATATGTGTGTAATAATATGTATATAAGTCATAAATATTTTTATGACAAAAAGCATTGTTCTTTTCTTGAATAAAATTTACCTAATTGCGCTGTGTAGGTAATGTTAATGTATAAGTACCTAAAACTCCATGCCAAAAATTGTTAATTTTTCTGGAGATGAATTTGAAATTTATACAGCTTTAAAAATATATCATATAGTATTTTGAATAGAAATTATTACTTTCTAATTTGTGAAGCAATTAATTAAGCATTGTTAGGAAACTGTCAAGTTAATATTTATCCTGGTTATTTAAAACATGTTCCTGATTTATGCGAGAATGAGATTTTTGCTTGTGCTTAAGTGATACAGACTTTTAATGTTTCCGACGCAAAATCGCAAAACGAAAACAATAGTCCTTCAGGGACAAAGCCCCTTTGGACTAATAAGAATCATTCTTTAAACATCATTAAATTGTTGATGTATTTTTTAAAGCTTAATTTCTACTGATTGTAAACTGATTTATACTGATTGTAAATTTTGTCATTGGTGAATGTAAGGAAATAAAATAATTATGCATCATATGGTAACATACATAAAAATTACAGCTCAACTCTACACTGTGACTAACAGAATTTTGAGAGTGGAACATATGTGCTATAAAGTGGTACATATTCTGCACAAAGTTTAATTTCTTTAATATCTACTTTGACACTCAAGTAGATAGTTATGCTTTGTTTATTAAAGTAATATATTCCATTCCATATTTCTGTGATATTTCTTGAGAGTTTTTGTGTATTTTAAAGGTGATTTAGTTTTATTAAAGATTTAAATTCCTATTTATTTATGTTATTAATTGGAGACAAGCAGACTAAAATTTATTTGATTCTTGTATATCAGGTTATCAGTGAACATTAGATAGGGCTTGGCAGCAGGATTTTTACACTAGTAAAGAAAGCATGATATAGCAATTTGTGATATGATAGAATGTTCTATAAAAAATTCAAAGCAACAAAATATGATTAAAATTATTCAAGATGAAAAACTGTAGGTAAAAGTAATTTAATTTTAATTCATGTCAGTCTAATCAATAAATAGCATGGTGTCATGACCATGGGTCAATTATTTTGAAAAGAAATAACCATGTAAAGCAATATCTTTCCCAAAACAGGGCAGTAGCTGGCTTAAAAAATTAAAAAACGTGTATATCTTCTCAGCTTCTGAAAAATTTTACTCAGATTCTTGTATTTGTTTTGCTGTTCTGGATTTTGCCTGTTGTTAATAAACATGTTACTTTTTTTTTGGTTAACTATTAACTACCTGCCACACTCATGTGAAATAGCTAATTTTTAAATTCGTGCATGCTGGGACTCATTACGACAATATCAGGCTATAAATATTTTAGTTTTGTTTTGTAAAAAAAAATTAAAAGGCTTGTTGCGAATCATTATGCAATCTAAATATATAATGATTGACGTAAAATCTCCAATCAGTATAATATGTATGTGAATATTTCACCAACGAGATAACAGACAGGTGCTATTTATCTTAAAGAATTAAATGCAAGGCTTGCTGCAAATCATTATGCAATTTAAATATACAATGTTTGATGCAAAATCTCCAATCAGGTTAATTTATATGTGAATTTTGGGATAACAGCAACGAAATAACAGACAGGTGCTGTTTATGTTTAAAGATTAAATGCATATTAAAACTAAATTCTAAATTTTTAATCATTAAGTATATTTGTACCTTGTGTAATCAATAAATAATTATTGATAATCATGTAATAAGTGATCTACTGCCTTTAGTTAGTTAGTTATTTCGTAAATGCACCACTAGAATGCTATTTTTAAATTTAGATATATGATAAAATGCTAGAAAAAATAAATTATTAAAACAACAACCAATTTTAGTGCTGCCATTTAAAAAATAACTAACTAAAGGCAGTAGATCACATGCTACATCATTACATAATTATTCTTGTCCTTAATTTCATATTAAATGAAATTCATTTTAATATATTCGTATGTATACTGATTGCAGTTCCTCACTAGTATTTAATTTGTTATATGTTAAACATTTCTTTTTTAGGTATATATGTGGGCCTACTGTATATGCAGAATCTCACATTGGACATGCAAGGTAATTCACTGGTTTTTATCTTTTCTAGGATTCGACGGTTTTGTCAAATGAAAAAATGCATTGAACAGTATATTTAGTTAGTTCTGTTTTGATCCAGTCTATTGACACCCAAAAAGTGTCATCCATAGAGAAATGAGCTAGTTGCAGATCTGCGTTTGTGTTCATCCCTTTTCTTTTGTATGTATCATGTACATGTGAATAATCTACAAAAGTATAGTAAAGTCATTCTTTTTTGGCAAATAGTTCTCAGTTTCTTTGCCAAACTAAGTTACCTGTTTACCCTCATTCAGATATATAAGTAAATGAACCTTTATGTATTTATTTATTTATTTATTTTACATAATTTTTATTGAAAGTTTAGTTAGTAAAGCAATATGTATGTTTATTTTAGGAAAAAATATGTGTTTACTTATGGGCTTTTAATTGATTTATTTTAATACTAATCCCATAACTGTTCCTTGCATTTCACATAACTACCATCATGAAATCAATCTGTTAACAGCCATTAGAAATTTGACTGAATGTAGTGCTATGAACATTCATTTCAAAGAAATTAAAATTCAAGAAAAAATTTAGTTTTCAGTTGCAAGAAAAGTTCAAGTCCAGTAAGTAAATGCACTCACTACCTTTGTCAAAAATTATGTCCTACCAAAACCCAAGTATGTCATATAATGATGTGCAAATCTATGAAAATTGTGATGAGCATAAGATGTATAGTATTTACACAAGCACAAGATGTACAGTATTACAAGCTGTTAAAAAATATTAAGTTTTTTAACAGCATCTTTTCAGGTTTCAAAATAAACATTAACTTAAGCATTTCCTTTATCCTAAAGTTAGTATAAATAAGCGAAATCAGAACACTGCTTGCAGAAGGAACAAACAGATGAGAAATATACATGCCAATTTATGCTAAAGGTAAACAAATGTCTACACTTTATTTGTTGTGTTAAATGCTGCTTCAAATTCAAAAATCACAAAGTGTTTTAAAAGGCTATGATAGGTTGTCTCTCTTAAAAACCACTGTGCTATCTCATTCTGAAAACATTTCAAAACTGAGTAGCAAGTTTTATACGTTCTTAAAGAAAGAAACTTTGTTTATGGGAGATATTGAATTACATTTAAAGCATGGTTATGGTCAAAAGTTGAGCATTTTTCCTTGGTATTTTCATCCTTATAAACTGTTGACAACTTATTGCTGACCTTATGAATTGGCGAAGTCCATTTTTCTATCTTTACTTCTCACTGAACTGTTAGAGAAGTAAAATTTTATGGCAAAAGTCTATATTGTTGAAAACGCTGATTAGCAAATGATGGTATAATACAAAACATGCAAAATCCATGTGTGCTCAAACATGTATTTGTATTTTGCATCTCGCTTGTATCTATTGATGGTTATAGAGGAAATTTCTTTACAAATTGGCATATAATTATTGTTAAAAGTTATCATATCTGTTAGGAAGCAAAAATTATAGGGAAAAAAATCAAGCACATAATTTATGTGAAGAATATCTAAAGCTACATGTATGCATAACTATAAGCTAAACATATTTGTATGTTCAGCATGGAAACATAATCTCAACAATGAAATTTGAACTGTATATGATACATATATAAGAGGGCTACTTTTTTTCATGTACATAGTTGCCAACTCTCCCGATTTAGACGGGAGACTCCCGATTTCTGACTGTTCTCCCGCCAACCCAATTTACAATACATTTCTCCCGACGTTCTCTTATTCTTAAAATTTCTCACAATTTTATGTAGCATGGCATAGTACTTCGTTATTTGCATTACCAAAAACGTGATTTAGGGTGTCTGAAAGCATCTGGTTTCTTTCCAGACCACATAGAAAACCAAAAGTACTTTCATCAGTGAGAAATTATGGCACATTTCTGTTTTGTGAGTGAGAACACGTGTCCGAAAACGTCACGCTCAATTTCTCCAATGAGCATTGAGTGCCACTGCATCTCATCTGGCACATATTAGCCAATGAGCACAAAGCAAGATCGAGGTTGTTATTTCATTCATCTTGTCGCTAACCTGTGTGAACGCATGTGCTTTCGAGAAGTAGTTTAAAAAATTATGATATTTTGTATTAGTTATGTTTGCGCAAAAGGTAAAATACTCAGGTACTTTTCAAAAATCGTACGTACATAGATGACTTTTCTTCTAATATTTCCTCATGGAAACGTTCAATGCATTTGTGATTTTTCGATTTCGCACAGTGGAAGGGCTGATGTTCTCAAATATGTTCGTATACAAAAACACAAGGACAACATGAGTTCTATTGAAAAAAAAACAAAAAGTTACTTTTTTCAATGGAAACAAAAGACCAAAGAGTTATTAATGCAGAATGTACTGTTTGCATTTAAGAATTAGTAACTGAAAATAAATCTGCTGATTTCTAAAAATATTCTCCTGATTTTTGATTGTCGTAGGTTGGCAAGTATGCATGTGTAAATCATGTAGATGGCAAAAACACAGCAGTTTTACCAAATGTTGAAATCAAGGATGCAAATAATCAGAAAGTCTTATTTTCAGTACCTACAAATTTTTCATGCAATACTTTAATTAAAATTTATGCTGTTCTAAACTATTACTCTCGGTGAATAAATTGCCAGAAGTATTAAAGATTTTAGCAAATTACAAAAATTTGTCTTGGTGGCCTGTTGATTAAGATTGCTGAAGATTGATAGTTCAACCCAAGTTTTGAATCTCAGTGAAAAGGCTGGCTGTCCATGTGCAACATAAGTCAGTTACCTTAAAAAGACCTCCGCAAAGGTCTTCTTCCCTTTAGACAGAATTGCTATCATTTTCTTATAATATTTGACTATAGCAAAACACACAAGGGTATCTGCATAAGGGAAGATATACCTATGTGAAGAACTTTTTAAAGGAAACTAATTATTCACATTACACATGAAGGAGGTGATGAAAAACCACCATGCAGCTAACTCATTCATCTAGGTTCAAATTTAGGTTTAACTGCCAGTATTCAGTGATCAGTTGGCCACAGGAAGTCCTGCTATTTTCCTAAAAGACAACATGAATTTGCCACCTACCTGTTAATTGTTAATGCTCTCAAACAGTGATGTCACATGATCTTTTCCTAAATTTAAGAAGATGTTATAGAAAATAGACATAAAATTAAGGAAAGATATCTGTATTGTATATCAGATTTCCATCTAAAGATAGGAATCTTGCCATGTAATGACATTGATATAGTACTGTTTAGAATTAGAAAATTTTATAATTGTAATTATAATCAACTCCAGGTTAACTGGGCTTTTTTTTTTAAGTTGTTTATTGCGTAAAGAAGTTGCCATCACAAAAACCATTGCTCTCAAACAGGACTTCACTCTGAAAATAAAAGTAAAATGCAGTAACAGTAATGCAATGTTAGTAATGAGTAACAGTAAGGCAATTGTTAGGTACTTTCTTTAAAACTATTAAACATTCTGCACTTATGCAATAAATCTTTTATTCATGCCTTATTTACATATCATTAAATTGGTACAACTAAAAATACAAAATTACTATGTGCACTTCATTCATAAAATATTACTGTTCAAATCGGCTTCCATCATAATACTCTCTCATTGCCACTCGGGGAAAAATATATTTAAAAAAAAAAAATCAATGCATTGCAATTACACAGTGTAATAGAGTAACAGCAGTTCTAAGAAATAATTCAAGTCTGTAGTATTTATAATTTAGTTTCTTCATTTCTAATGAAGGTTCTTCTTCCATCATTTCTTAGAAATGAATTCATTGTTTGTTTTCAATGAGCAACATTGCCATTTTTGAATTTTTAAAAAATTTTAGGCAAACTGTGATATTTTTCCTTGAATTTAAAATATGTGTTTTGTGGAATTTGTTTGCAAAGGAAGAAATTTCGGTGACATTGCTGTAGGAATTTCTGTTGGAATTTTTATTTGTGTATTTTGTCACAAAATTGAAGGTTCTTACAGTGAAATTTTTGACAGATTGAAAGAAACAAAAATATACTTCTCAGTAGGTCTATTAATTGATACTCTAGATAAAAAGCCAATTAAAACATAATACATATATATATGTGTGTGTGCTTGTGTGATAAATAATTTTTTACTTCTCAGTAAGTCTATTAATTGATACTCTAGATAAAAAGCCAATTAAAACATAATATATATATATATGTGTGTGTGTGTGATAAATAATTTTTGCAATTGTAAGTCATCATTCTTTTGTTCCTATAAAAAATTGCCAAGTTGTTCCAAGCTATTATCAGCGTATCATCTAATGAATTTATTCTCCAGATTAAACTGCATGAAAATACAGACAAGTTGTTAATAATGTTAGTACTTTGGTTATGCATGCTCCTGCTTTCAACATTTGATGCACTATTTTTGGTATGACAAAAGCTAACCCACACACTGATTACTTTACAAAGTGGCCTGAAGTGTATCCTATCCCTGATCAAGAGGCTGTCATGGTAGCAAAGGTAATGATTGATACAGCATTGGATTTCCAGGTTTGGAATTTATTTCATTGAATTCAGTAACAATCCGATTAACGATCCTTAGTTGTAAGTATGGGTTCGGGTTCCTATTCAGGGATTGTACTGCCTGGAACATGCAATCCTTAAGAAGGGGGGCAATGTTGAATTTTAACTGAAGAAAGTGAAGCTCTGCTGTAAATGTAAGGTTACAGGGGCAAATCTATTTAACAGTGAGGTAATCGCTGAGTTGGCGAGATATTCCTAAGGTGGTGACGGTTTTGCCAATTAATTTTTGTCTCCAAGTTCGCTTTGCTCATTAGACGTGCTTTGCATTACACTGTGTTTAACATTCTTAGTAGTTTGAAGGAGTAACTATTGAATGTGTTCTGTCATACTTAAAAGAGATATACAAGTACTTTGTGGAAAGTTCCAGGACTGGTAAGTGTTTCTTTTGGGAAAATAAATTTTATCAAGATGTCTTAGTCTCTGTGCATTCAATCCATTATGAACCCAAAAGCATTTAAGAATATTTAAAAAACAATATGTTCTGTTATTAAATTTTCTCTTGAAATGGAATATCCTGTAAATTTTTTTTTATATTTTAATGATTATATAGATTTTTTTAGTTTAATTTTGGTATGTTTATTAACAGCTGCTATGTAAAATTTGACATCATAAGGAGAATTATGGAAAGTGTTTTTGGCATCAATGTTTTATTACTGATGGGAATTACTGACATTGATGATAAAATTATAAAGGAAGCAAATAAGGTAATATTTATATCTATGTTCGTACTTCATATTAACAATATGGTAAAAATCATTCCAGTGAGATGTCATAAAATATTTTTCTATTAAACTTGTATTTTTAGGTGGGAAAGAATGTTTCTCAAGTTTCTAGGAAGTATGAGTTGGATTTCTTTAATGACATGGCAGCTATGCAAATTAAGCCTCCATCTGTAATATGCCGTGTAACAGACAATATACCTCTTATTATTTCGTTTTGTGAAAGACTTATTAGCAAGGGGTATGCATATGTCACAGATGAGGGTAAATATCTGTTGTTGTTTTGCATGTTTCAGAAACCATATAGATATTGCTTTAACAATTGCTATTTAAATTATTTTTTTCTGTTTCGTTTTCTTATCGGTTTTAGTGATAAATATTTCAGTAGTAACAAAAATAGTTATATTTGCATTAAATTCATGTGACTTGGATTTAAGTACATTTTTTATGTCCATGGTGTGCTGAGTTGAGAAATCTTTTTAGTTTCTGGTCATGTATTCTGTATGAAAAGGAGAAATCTTTTTCAGGCAGATGATTTTCATTCTAATTTCTTGGTCTGTTAAATATAGTTGAAAGTAATTAAGAATGACAAATGTAAGAGATGCGTACTAATGTAAATTTCAATTGTTGACAAAATTTAAATTTTCCATTTTTTTAACTAAATTTATCTTTCTTTAATTACATATTAATGAATTTTATTGCGTAATATTTTCCCAAACATTACTGTAACAGTGACTTGCATTCATAATTTTGCAGGTAATGTTTACTTTATGGTATCCAAAGGTATTTCAGCAGATGTATTGTCGAATCTACCTGAAGATTGCCAATTAGTTATAGACCCTTTAAAAAAAGATCAGCGAGATTTTGCTCTATGGAAAGCAGCTAAACCTGATGAACCATATTGGTTATCTCCGTGGGGAAAAGGAAGACCAGGTTGGCACATCGAATGCTCAGCAATGGCTAGGTAAAATCCTAAGTTTTGACCCTTTGTTGCATGTATAATTTGTTTACCAATTTAGGTTTTTATGTGAAAATATTGCATAAGTTTTACATAAAAGCATAAAAATTGAGAAAATAATGCCCATACAGTAATAGTTATGATTATCTTTGTAAATATGGCATAACAACTATGTTCTAATCTCTGTTTTTAAGTAATGATGAATCTGTATGTTCCTTGCATTGTTGAAAAGTGGCAACAATTAAGAGCCACCAAATTTTGAACACATATAATCCTCCATATCAACACATTAAATCCCAAATTTTGAATTTCAAAACTTTTTAATATTTATTTGTTTCATATTTTGAGGAAATTTAATATAATTTGATTAACAAATTTAGTGATTTAAAAGAAATGTATTGCCACTGCCCAAAATAAAATACTTTTATTTTCCTTGTGCCAGTGTATTGTCATTCAACAAAGTGTTGGGTTAATTAAGGTAAAACAACACGTCGAACAAATATTAATTATTTATTTAAGTCAAATGACAAAAATCGGAATTATATTTGGAAATTTTTACAGGACTAGTTTCAATGGTTTTACCGAATGATCATGCTCAGCTGCCTTTGGTTCAGTAAAACTATCAAAACTAGTCCTTTGTAAATATGCAAATATAATGCCGATTACTTCTAAATTAATAAAGTGTTGAATATTTAATTTGTCTTTCAACTTCCTTTTTTAGTCCAAAGGGGAAATTTCCACAGAAGGACTATTAAATTCTGTTTTGGCATTTTGTGTTGATTCACTAAAAGCATCGTTTCACTTTTCAAATTGTTGCCACCAAATATTATCGCCCTGTATTATATTTAAAAAAAATTAAATAATGAAGAATCTGCATAAATGTTCTTGCCTATATGTTTATCACATTGTGATAAAACAACACTACCTAGAGCCATCAAATTTTTAATATTGAATGTTTCCACCTGAATGTGAGTATCTGGAAGCCCAAATTTGGAGTTTGTTTTATTATTGATTTCATATTTTATAAAACTTTAATGAATTTTTTATTAACAAACTCAAGGATTTCAAAGTGAACAGTGGCAACGTTGCACAGAAAAAAACATTTTCATCTCCATTATGCGTGACTGTGTATTGGAAATTCTAAAGATATGCTCATTTTAAAATTATTTTGGAATATTGCTGATGAACTGAATTTTATGGTTTAAGTGCGAAGAACATAATATTTAATAAATAAAGGTAACACACAAAATGTAAAAAAAAAAGTCCCTTTGGAGGTAATTTAAAATCTCTGAAACCTTTCTTTTTTTTTCTTTTTCTTTTTTTTGGGGGGGGGTGTTGTTGTTTTTTGTGTGGTGTACCAAAACTGGCAAGAGATAAATTGCAAATGAGATGCAAAGAAGGAATCATGGTAGGATATGCCAAGGAAACTAGGGAGTATAGAATATGGCTGCTAGAAGAACAGAGATCAGTAGAAACCTGTAATGTGAATTTCAGTGAAAGAACGAATGCAGCAGAAGCAGCCTGAACAAAAAACTTAAAACTCAGTTTAAAAACACGAGAGAACCAGAAATGCTATTAGAATGGAATGAAGAACAGGAAACTCTTAGAGAACAAATAGTCATTAGAAATCAAATACATGCTAAAATAAGTTTCGAACTAAAACTGGTAAAGAAAAGCAGTTAAAAGAACAGATGAAACATATACATATATATATTACTATATAAAGGGAAAAGACACTTGTTTTAGATCCCATAATGATACTAAAAAATAGTATGACGCTAGGAACATTTTATCTGAGAATATGCTTGATTTTAATGCAAAAATACTCTGGAGAAGTTACTTTTCTAGAAGAGGAGGATAGTTCCATATTTGGAGGCAAATTTTATAAAAAAATTTTATCCCTCAAAATTTTAAAGATGCATGGAAATATGCAAATGCTGCAGAATGGGATAAGGCGATGAGGGAAGAAATTGACACAATGAAGAACAGGAAAATTTGAGAATTGGTTGAGAAGCCAGAAAGAAAATATGTATTATGAAACAAATAGATCTAGACACTAGGAAAAAAAGGAAACTAGAAGTGGTTGGATACAAAGTGTGTCTAGTCACATAGAGATTCAGGCAGAAAAGAGGGGAAGATTTTGATGATGTTTACAGTGCTGTTGTTCATTTTTCAATCATAAGAATATTTTTCACAATACTAGTATGTTTATATGAATGGACTAATTGTCAATTAGACATAAAAAATGCATATTTGTATGCAAAGCTAAATGAGGAAATATATATATGACCTAACCAGAGGGCTTTAATGAAGAGAAAAGTAGAGTGAGCTTATTACACAAGACCATTTACGGTCTGCACCAAAGTGGCTGCGAATGATTTTGTAAATTTGAAAATAGTTTAGAAAATCTAAATTTTAAGAAAATACTATACCTCAAATTCATCTTCAGCAAATTAAAACAGAAAAAAAAACTTTGCATGAGAAAAAAGGGCTTATTGTTGGCTTAATGTTTTTTGCCATTTGTTTTTGTTTTTCTTTATGCAAATTTAGATCGAAGGCCAGTTGGCGGTAAACTAACTTGGTTGCTGCTGATTTACCAATGACGTACGTATTTTCAGCTTTGGCTGACATCGTGTCTGGATGTATTTTTATGCTATGGAGTTATTGAACTCTAGCACTCGCTTGCTCACTTTTTCTTTTTTATCTTTGGTTTTATGAAAAAGCTTCTGTTGCAACCTAGTCATTTTAATTGTGAGTAAAAATAAAAATTTGTTTTAGATAAGTTATGGCATTTTTTCCCCCCTGAAAAAACAAAGTATCCTTTTCCATATATTGCTACACCTCCCAAGCCAAGACAGCATTGTGAAATGGTAAGTGTATAGAGCAGAAAAAAATTAACAGGTATTTCTAAAAACAGATTTAGTAAATGGCCAAAAGACTGTATTTAGTGCTATTTGAGTTAAAAATAACTGATTTATTATTCACGCGTAAAGGGTGCTTTTCCGTTACGTAACCTAGTGCACATTTTGGCATGTTGCCACTACTTGCCATGCGGCATTTGTGTATTTGCCATCTGTAAGCTGTTCTTATGATTAAAATTGTTTACAATTAAAAAAAAACCTACCTAAATGCTTGGCAGGTATATAACAAAAAAGTACTGCCGTAAGTATATGTGAAAATTTATTTCATTGGGACTCAGATAAGCCTTAAACATATGTAAGTATAATAAATAGAAAAACTAATATAATTCAGGCTAACTTCCTGAGCACATGATTGGAACAGAACAAATTTTAGTGGAGCAATATGTTTTTAGTTGTCATTCTCATGATAATGTCGCCAATAGTTTATAATAAACGCTCATCGAGCTTTATGATGGTAGTTGTGAATTTGAGGTTTTTGGATATCGCAAACAAAAAGCAAAATTTTCCAATTGAATTTTGTGAAGAATGTAGATAAGTGATAATAATTGAAAATTATAACACAAATATTCTATTATCATGACAATATGCCAATAATCAATCAACTACCAGGCAGCAAAATCCGTATTATGGTTCAAAATCCAAAAAGTGTCAATACTGATAGTGAAGAAAGTGGCAGGTATTGAAATTGAAAAACTTTAATTGGCAGTTTAGTGGGAATTTTTGACATGGTAATTGCAGGACTTTGAAGAAGAAACAATGTGTACGTACGTTTTATCGAAACCACCTTAGTAAAAGTCACCAAATGCTGTCAGCCGTGTGTATAGTAGTTCTTCAGGTAATCATATCCATTGTAAGTTTCAGTTCAAAAATTCACTGAATCACTTTCTACTTCTGCAAAAAATCATCAAACTGTGCCATGGTAGTTGCGCTAATACATAAGTACCGAATTATGTCTGTCTATAAAACTAAAGAGAATGCATTAGCACAAAAAAATGATGCAACATAAACAACTTACATTGAAAGAAATGTGTAATAAGGGCAAACATATATTGTTGCGCTCTACGGGATCTTGGCTTTCGAGTTGTTGATGATAATGCTTGATAAAGAGTCAAAACAAAGTTTCTTTGCCAGTATTGCACAGGGGAGTTCCAAAGGCATGTTTACAGTCATAAAAAAAAAACTACGATAAACATGCTGAAACAATCAACAACACAGCCTTCAGACTATAATGGTAAAGACAGCTTCATGGGAAAGTACTAAAGTACAGCTCTCAAATCGGTCGATCACTCTCAAGCTAATTTCTGAACTCAAGACACTACTACTGTCTTCGTACAAGCAGGGTATATATAGCTTTAACGTACCTTCGAGAATATTCCCGAAAGAACTGCTAAGAATGTGTTCAAGAATATTCTCGCTCAGTGTATGGCATATCACCAAATGGGCAGTTTTGTGCTAAATCTGGCAACCCTAACCCTGCTTTGCGGGGAGGTCATCTCAACATAGTTGAGCATTTCGCAACACTGCCCTCTCCCAAGAACTGCACGTTCAGGAAGTACAATCCTTGATCAGATGCTAAATTCAGTACAAACAAACAAAAATAAAAGAAACAGATATTTACAATATTTACAAGCAACTACATACAAATTATGTATTCAAATTAACCACATAGCCATTTTAAATTATAAAATTAAAGTTCAGAATGAATTTCAGTTTCAGGCTTTTCATCAAGTTATACCTTGGTTAGTTATATTTTCAGTGCAATTTTCAGATGTACTTCTGTTTTGCGTATTACAGTCTGGAGACATGTTTACAGGAAAAAAAAAACTATGATAAACAAGCTGAAGCAATCTGAAGTCCTTTCAGATTTTTCATCCATAGGAAAATCTGAAACAGTTTGCTCACCATTTTGTAGTTTATTTTCATCATGTGTACAGTTCACTTCAGTATTTTTAGCAGTTGATGCATGCTTGTTTTCTTCTGTTTCTTGAAAACCAGTTCCGATTTTTGCATTAGAATCAAGAATAGAATCTGATTCTTTACAAACAGAAGTATCCTGGTTCAGAATCAAGTTTGTATCTATATAACTTATATTATGAGATGTATACTTAGTTTGGAAATGGGTGTGTTCTCTTGCAATACTGGAACTCTCTGCTTAAGCTGTATATCAACTTCCCCTATCTCTGCATCACATGAATTTTCAGATGGTTTAGATCTTGCTATGACTTGCTAACTTCACTATCACTTTCTACCAACTTAATAGTCTCATTTTTTCATTTTCTGTACTTCAGACACTTGAGAACCAAGAACTTTATTTCCATGAATTATTTCTTCACCTTTCTCAGATGCTTTACTAGCCACTTCTTTTATTTCTGTATCTTTACAAACAGTATTATCACTTTCTTCCATTTCCACTTCAGGCATTTGAGAATCAAAAATTTCTTTCCCATCTCTTCATTCTCTTCAATCTTGTTAGATGTTTCATCCTTCATTTCTCTATATTAGTCAGACACTTCACCAGCTACTTTCTTCATTTCTTCATCCTTTGATTCTTCAAATGCCATTACTCTCATTTCGGCATCTTCTGTTTTGGCTTCAGTTTCCTCCCTAAGCTCCACGATGTTGGTTATAATCTTGT
Organism: Stegodyphus mimosarum; assembly: GCA_000611955.2. NCBI lineage: Eukaryota > Metazoa > Arthropoda > Arachnida > Araneae > Eresidae > Stegodyphus > Stegodyphus mimosarum. The sequence goes on along the minus strand of KK113271.1, from coordinate 240,746 downwards.
TTTGCTCCTCTTCTATCTGTTATAGCTGAGCATTTCACAACATATTCAGCTTTTTGAGGGGATGAATTTTGATTTCCTGGAGCTTCATTATTTTATAAACAACTATTTCATATTTTTCACCTTATAATTTCTACATCCCATTTTACTAGATTTAAACTGATGATCTAAAATCCAAAAAATTCCAAAATCTGGAATTACTGAAGTGAAAGTGAGTCTGGATGTCAGATATTGTACTGTATCGAGAACTTCAAAACAGTTTTCCTGTCTAATATTCCATATAAAAGTTAATCAAATATTAAGAAATATCTTTTAATTGCAACTGAAAATTTTAATGTACTGCCATGAGAATCAATATTTGAAGATACACAGAACATTAGTTGTCCTTGAATATAATTGAGTCAACCTTAAGCATGTATTAAGTATGTCAATTCACTCAAGATCCATCTTTTTGGCGCTGACACAGATTATGCATTAATAAATGAATTATTGTTGTATTGTAATTTTGGATAGTAGGCTGTATCTCTCTGGCCATGATACTGAAGCATGCCATATTCCTTTGAAATTTTCATCACTTCTCCAGTACCATTTGTTGGGCGTTAACTGCTGAGGCTACAGTTGACACCTCATATAAATCAAGTGAAGTATCAAGTTAGTTATTGCTTCCCAGAACAACTTAGCTGGTGCCAGTAGAAGCTGTGTGAAATTGTTGCAAAAGGCTGACACTAGCCATTTTAGAGAGTCCAACTGCTACAAAGAAATTTTGGCTTTTATTCCGAATGTAGTATTATCAAATCAACGATTTGGTGTCAAGTTTATACAAATGCAGGGTTTTAAGATGATTTGCATTCTGCATTAGATTAAGGGGGGGGGAGAAACAACTTATTTCTGCTGTTAATGTTAGAATGAAGAATAAGAATGTATTTTCAGAAATGAAAACTGAGAATATAACACAAAAGAAGTGTAAATAAATATCAAATAGTATTTAAAAAAATAATATTTAATCAAATTCAAATGTCTAAAACTGTAAAAAGAAATAAAACTTAAGCTAAATCAAATCAATAATTCATGCATGATAATACCTTATTTTTAATTTGAAAATTTCCTCATATCTCCTCATGTTAATTTTGATTTTGCATATATATAGACGGTAAATGATTTTTAAATTCTTTTTGCCCAGTATTCCTCTTTTCTTTTCGAAAAATATTTATTTTCTATTTTGTAAAAAGTTTTAAGGTAAGTTTTGATTCTGACAAAATCTGATATTTTAAAATTTAGAAAAACTTTTAATAGTTTAAATGAAAATTTGTATTTTATTTTATAAAATTCCATATTCAAATGCTTGCAGTTTCAGTTTTTGAATGGTATTTTTAAACATTCTTTAAAAATTCTTGAATTTCCATTATGTGCTGCCCTGCACAAGTATTGTTATAGAAACAGGCTTCAGGGCCTAAAAAACAAAAAGCCATTTATCACTGCCACACAATTCAACACATTTTGAATATACAGCATTTTCAGCCACAGTTTGATATGCTATTGTTCGTATGAATCATCGCTATTACCTTTCAATACAATCCTGAAATAAAAGTAGCATACAGTGTGTTACCTTGGCATAGGTGATTAATCCATCTCAAATCCTTGGACGTATATGAAACTAGATGTATGCCAAACAAACTTTTCCATTAAGACATAAAGAGCAAATAATTTGTTCTTATTATAAAAATCCTATTGATGTTATTATAACAATGTTTAGCATGAAAATACAAACAAAGTGGGGGAAATATATATTGCACATAAATGAAAATTTACCAAATTTATTTATCTTTTCTGTCGGGTCCCTACTTGGACCTTGTTGAGAATTACCAGGTCATCAAAGATCTGTCTGAAAAACTTTGCTTCTGCCTTTTGGAAATGTGCCATTGTGTTATCATTTCAGACAGTGCAATTATGGCTGATTTACAGCATGCTATTTTACTGTTATCTAGATCAAAACAATTTCTCAACATGCTCTAATACCTCTGATCTTTGGTAATTGAATTCACCCCTTTTGCCAATTTAATAGCGTCTTTGTTTTTCACAGTTGTAGATACTGTTGTTCTCGGCATATTGTATGCAAAAGCTGAGTTTCAAATATGCAGGCCATCTTCGTATTTTTCAACAATTTTGGTTTTCACTTACTTCTATGGTGGTTCTAACTGTTTTCATCATTGCTTCACTCTCCTCATTAATTTTCTTAAAACTCTAACAAATTTACAAAAAATCTAAGTAAAAAGAATACGAAATCATCTGAAAATTCAGTGTTATATGCTGGTTCTTTCCTTAATGGTAGCAATAGGAGTATTGATTCTCATAGCATTGTATCAAAAGAGGTAAATAAGTGTAGTGTGTGCTGTTGTGACTCATCGTAATTGAGTCGTATTCGAAACAAATATCATGTACCAAACAAAGGTTTTTCCAAACAATGAGCATATCAAGTTGGAGTTAATCATATTTCAAAAAAGACTTATATTAAGGTACTACTGCATTTTCATATCAATAGGTGAATTTCTGGTAATTTTTAAATTTTTTATTTATTATGGTAAATGAAGAAAATATAGTTTTATTCTGATACTTTTGTGAAATTATCTAATAGATTAATTTCTTGCTTGATTTTTTAAGAAACTTTTTTTAATTTAAATATTTTAATTCTGTAATTGTTATAACAGTATTGATAGAAATGTATATTTTTTTAGTCATATCTTTGGATCTCAACTTGATTTACACTCTGGAGGCTATGATCTTCTATTTCCTCATCATACTAATGAAAAATCACAGTCTGAAGCATTTCATGGTTGTTCTCAATGGGTCAACTACTGGATGCACTCAGGTTTTCTTTCTGTTTTATATACATTATTGTTAACCCGTAGCATCAACTTGCTGATTATTTGAAAAGCTTAAAATTTTAACTTGGATTGTCTGTAATATTTACTCAGATTTGATGAAACATATGAGACTGTTGAAGCACACATAGGATTATAATATTTATGTGAAATATTAATTAATTTCTGTACATGGTTTGTTGGCTTCATAAAAATTCCTGTAATAACTCATTTTTTATGCAAAAAGTAATGATTGTTGGAGCATTTTTCATGCAAAAAGTAATGATTAATCAGGAGAATATCATGATTTTTCATGAAGAGCATGCTGCTGAACACCTTTTTTTTTTTTAAAAAAATATGTTAATGAATTCAAGTTTAATTACATGTATTTGAAAGTTGGCTATACTATTATATTAATATAGTGTTAAATATCACATAACATTCAAAATAATGAAATGCACATATTCACCAAATATCATAATTCAGATTTGCTTGATTTATACAGATCGCAGTATAATATACATCGAAAAGCCATTACATTATGACTACCCTGTTAATAACATGTAGGATCACCTTTAGTCCCCAAAACTGCTAGCACCAGGTATGGCACTAACTCCACAAGGTGCTGATATGTAGTCTAAGGTATCTGATACCAAGCACTCACCAACTGGTCCTGCAATTTCCGCATATTGCATGGGGGTAATGTGACAGCACGAATTTAGTTTTCCAGGTGGGACCACAAATGCTCTATTGGATTAATACCAGGTGAATTTGGAGGCCAAGATTTGATTTGAAAGTCACTGGAATTTTCCTCGAACCACTCCCTGATGATTCGACCCTCATGAGACGGTGCATTATCCTGTTAGTAAACACCATCCCCTGCCGGAAATACTGTTTTCATGAATGGGTGAACCTAGTCTTCAGCGATGTTTATGTAGCACACAGATGTCAGGGATTGTTTGTTTTATGGGGATTATGGATCCTAATGTGCTCCATGAAAACATTGTTCACACCGTAATACCCCTGCCAGCTGCTTATCTCCATCCAATTGTGCACCCGGAAGCCAGAGTTTCATTTGGAAATCGGCATATTAGCACACGCCCATTGATGAGATGGACCAGAAAATGTGATTTGTCAGACCATGCAACTTCCTTCCATTCTTCTAATGCCCAATTCCGATGTTTCTTGGCCCACTGCAGATGCAGGTGGCGATGACATGCCGTCAGCACAGGGACATTCTTTGGCCTCCTGCTGCGTAGGCCCATCCGCAGCAATGTTCGCTGCACAATGTCTTGAGAAACGCTGTCTGGGTCACCACTGTTGTAGCTCTTCGTTTATGGCAAACAGTGCTTGGCTCTTCTCTGGAATCAGTGTGCCGTTCACGACACGCTGCTGTCTGGCAACTTGTCGTTTCACCATCCATACACCACTTCTGATATTGATGTTCCCAGTTGCCGAGCCATAACGATTTGACCTTTATCGAAGTCTGATAGGTCAGCTGCTTTTCCCATTATGTCACTAATTGTGCTGTGTTTGGAAAGATAATGTATAGTCGCTTTATATACTCGAACATCAGCTGCGCATTCGCAGTGGTTTTGTTCCTGGGTGAACTCATTGTTATAGATAGAGGGTGGTCATAATGTAATAGTTCTTTGGTATATTTCCAAGCCTAATCAGTAAATCAATTACATAAATTCATTATTAATTCATCTTAGCACAAGATAAAAAGTTGAATACTGGCATATTCAATGCTAATATTGGTAAAATCAGTGACTTGCTTTTATGTTATGAATTCCCCTGATGTTTATTTATACACGGCAAAAATTTATGAGAATGTTTATTTTCATACTCAAGGGGAAAAGAAAATATTTAGCTCATATAATTCATAAATTTAATAAAAAAGTTTGGACAAACTGGAATTAGAAAATGGTAATTTTTCTGTTTTCAGAAAGTTTGTAAATTATTCATTCAACTTTTCACATATTTACTTGACATATTACAATCTCGCAGTACAGTTTTTTTTTTTTGGCAGTATGTATTCTGTTGGAAGGGGAGGGAGAACTTTTATTTTTTATTTTCCTTGTGGGTTGGCTTTTTGTGACATATGACTATGCTTTTTGATGGAAACAAACTGCAAAATTGCTATTACCATTATATGTCATTCATACAATTTTTTAACTGCAATTTGTAAAATCATTCTAAGCAGTAAGAATTAGCCATGCTAAATTGTGCCTACATTTTCTCCTCGTATTTATTAATATTAGTCAATTTTGTCTATTTGTGGAATTAACAGACTGATCAATATTCTAAAGACAGCTCTTGTGTTATGAAGCTTAATATGTAATTTATAAATCGATTTGGTATTTTAGTGCTCTTTTTATCATGTCTTTATAAAGTTTCACAAATATTTGCATTTGCTTATTTTACTGAAGATCTGTGCTTTTTTTGCTCATGCATGAAGATCTCTAAACTTCTGATATTACAGCCAAGACCTGATTTCTAAAATTAGAAATGTTATATCTCTATAGAATACTATCACCAGTGGGAACAAAATTTATTAAATAAAGTAATAGATGAAGTAATAAATAATTAATAATTAATTAAAATCTAAAGGGATAAAAATATTAATAAATTAAATTAATAATAATGAGGTAAATAATGAATTAAAATATAAAAATTAAACAAAAAAGAGTAAATTAATAATAAAATAAAGTTGAAACAATTCCCATGTTGACTATGACAGCAAAATCAAGTAAATACTGTCTGTATCTAGCCATTTTTTAATTCTAGTGTTTTCTTGTCCAATTTATCCCCAAAATCAGTTCAGTACCTAGTATGAATATACATTTATAAATATTTAATAAACAGCTAAGTAAATGGATAAATAAGTAATAATAAATAAATTTCAATTTAATTCACCTTAAAATAATACAAGAGTTCATTATCTTGATAGTAAAAAATAGTAAAATTAGACAAATAGTGTGTTACAAACATCTTAAAATGAGCCACTAGTGTTGTACTCTTTCATTAACCAGCACAATCTTCTTTAATTACAACTTTGTATCTTATGTTTGTATAAATAATAATTACTTAAAAGTTACTGCAGAAAAATATATATTAAAATCATGTAATAATTTATGGAAAAAAGCTTCCAGAAGTTGGAAACGCAGAGTACGGAAGAACTTTCTGAGGTCGTAGAAGTAATTTTAATTGTAGAAATCTGCGTGTTTATGAAGCACCAGTGACTCACACAGCTTCAGACAGTACAAAGCCTGTGGATCACATTTGATGCACACAGTTCTGAAAAGTAAGGCTGCTGTGAATCATCAGTGATGCACATGGAAGTCATTGTGCAATGTGTTAATGAAATGATTAAAGATTTGAAAGGTAACATGATACTGAGCTTAAAGCTAGGTTTTCTTTCTCCTCCCCCCCCCCCAAATGGCCAAACACTTGCTTCTTATGCATTATGAATAATCGAACTGATCAGTTCAAGTATCTCATTACCAAGAACATTGTGCAGGATACATTATTTATAAGTATTCATTGCACAAAGATATAAGTGCATTTTTATGTTGGCTTTGAATCTGCTTAAAGACATTTAACTCCTCTTTGTGATTTTGACAAAGAGGGTTTTCTTGTTCAGCTTCTGAAATTTTTCTGCTCATTTTGCTATTCCCAGAAAATTTCAGCCTTCATTCTGTATCTAGTATCAATATCAGTTTTACTAACTGTTAAATAAAATATGACATTAAACTTGCAGTTCACTCAAAAAATTCAGAAGTATCAAAATTATACAGTTGCTGAATTCAAGGCTTGATGAGAGTGAAACTTACCATGCCTTAAGACAGGGATTAATATCACACAGCAATTGTTCCGTTCGTAATGTAAAACTGGAACTTTTCATTAATATCATGAACTATTGATTAGCTAATTTGCTTACCTCATGTAATTTGGTTATGTTATGTTTTGTTTTTTTATCACTGTGTATACCCATTAAGTTTCTTTATTTTTCAGAAAATGATCAAAATTTAAACACCGGTTGAATTAAATTGTATGTGTAGTATGAATATGAACCAGTTTCCCTTAGAAAGACCTCCACAAAAGCATCCTTCCCCTTAGGCAGATAGCCCTCATGTCCTATGCCACATTCAAAAACTTGACCAAACATAACTAAAGACTTAAAAGAAAGGAAATGAAGAAACTGTCTTTTTTCAGTTCTGACAGGAGAATTTTATGTTGGATAAATAATTAATTAAAGTTTATAGAATTTGAAAAATTGTGATTCTTGAGTTACAAAAGTAAAAGCTGAAGTTTTAAAGTTCACTTTTTTTAATTCATCCCTCTTTAAACTTACTAATTTTCTTGAAATTTATAGTATACTTCTCTCCTTAAGCAAAACTTTCAACAAAAGAAAAATTATTGCAGATGCACAAAAATCACACACTTATGATAGCTTAGGTGTGTTAAAATGATTAAAAAAAAGTATGCATAAATCTGCTTTGTTTATTATCTTGTATGGCTTAAATTGGTGGGAAATACTAGAAGGATTTAGTTCATCATAAGTTGTATTTGTTGTTATCTAAGTGGTTTATCTATATGATCGAAAGCTGGCATAGATAGGTATCATCTTTTTGAAATATGGCTAGATGTTATCCTTTTGTGTTTTCGTTATTAAAGAACATATGTGAAAATATATTAAAGTTTGTCTTAAAAAATCTGTAATTTACTGAATTTTAAACCAAATTTTTATCTAAAGAATTAAAAAAGACCTTCTGCCTGAAATGTTTTAGATTTTTTTTATCTTTGGCATTATTAAATTATTGGAGTGCATTTAAACTTGTACTGGTATTATTCAGACTAGCAACCTACAGTGGGTTTCAAAACTTCCTTTTCAGACAATGTTTCGATTTTTTTTTTTTTTCTTATTTTTAAGCATTTAATTGCTAAGTATCATGTTTTTATAATTCATTTGGTTTGCATTTTGAAGTATTTCATTTAATGTTATGAAATGGTTTCAGGTCTTCTACAAATAGATGACAGCGAAAAAATGTCAAAGTCTCTAAAGAATACAATATCAATTAAAGATTATTTAAAGGAAAATTCTGTTAATGATTTTCGAATTCTCTGTCTTCAGTCCTTCTATAGAAAAAGTAAGTTTTGTTTTTAAATATTACATTTTTAAAACAGAACTTTTACTGTCTCCTTTTTTCTGTACATGTTTATATACGAGGGTAAGGTGAAAAGTTGTTGGCCTGACAAGGAAAGACTGCGACTTTTTATTAAAAAATTATTTTATTTTTATACATAATCTCCCTTGACACACTTGATCCAACATTCTTCCAACATCAGTATTCCTTCCCAAAAGTGAGAGTCAGGAAGGTTGTGAAAATATTCATGTATGACCTTCTCAGTTTCTTCATTGGATGCAAAGTACTTCCCAGAAAAAAAAATTTCTTCCAAGTTTGAGAACAGATGGAAATCTGTGAGTACCAAATCAGGAAAATAGGGGGATGGCCAAAAAAATCCTACCCCAAATCCCGCAGTTTTCCCATTGCCAACACACCCTTGTGCAGATGCATTGTCCTAGTAAAAGATGATTTTTTCCTTCTTCAAGCCAGTCCTCTTCTTGGGAATTTTGGCATTGATCTTTCCGCCGGATGCGATCGACTTTGCTTTCTTTGGTGCTGAACCATCGGCTTCCATCCACTGCTTGGACTGCTGTTTTATTTCTGGCATGCAGTGGTGGACCCATGATTCATCCATGGTGACAAATCGCTGCACAAAATCTGTCTGATCCCTGTTGAGCCGGTCCAAAGGTTGCTGTGAAAATCATTTGTGGATTTGCTTTTCATCAGCATTCAGCAAATGTGGCACCAATCTTGTGCAGAACTTTCACATCCCTAATTCTTTATGCAAGATGTTTCGCGCCCTTTATTCTGATATCCCCACAGCTTCAGTTATCTCACTGACCTTCACTTGTGTATCGTCCAACATGATATCTTGCACTTTTTCAATGTTTTCCGGTTTGGTTGCAGTTTTTAGCCCTCCTTGGGTCATCTTTGAGAGATGTGCCAGTACATTTAAATTCAGCCTCCTAATTTTAAAAAATGACATGGAAAGTGAGGAGTCCCCATAAACTTTTATCAACTTTGTATGAATTTCCTTAGGGATTAATCCATCCAAATCTAAGAATTTTATGACCGCACGATATTCTAGTTTATCCAGTTTAACGAATAACATGCAAGACGTCTACTGCGAAAATTCATGCTAACAAAATGCTTTAAAGGACAAGTTGAAACTGATCATACGAACTAATACACACACACAGCCAGGCAGGAAACATAAATATTTGCTGATTGGAGCACCATTTCCGGGTAAGACTGAGAACTGTTGACCTTACCTTTGTATACTGATAAGCTTTGGAGACTGAGAATTAAAAAGCTCAGTACTTAAGAATGCATAAATGATAGTATAGAAATCTTTTAAAATACTTTTATGAAAAAAACATTATTGCTTTTAAAACTAATTTTCTGTAATTTTATAATAGTAATTCGTATTTTCAAAGGTATAAAAATTGTAATTTTTCTAGATATTTCTTATAGTACTGAAACATTAGCTGGAGCTAAAGGACTTCATAAAAAGTTGCACAGTTTTATTAATGATTGTGAATTACATATCAGTGGTATGATACAGAATAACTACATAGATCACAGCAGATTATTGTCAAAGTAAGTTCAAATCACATTTCTTGTTGAATAGAGTGTATTTTCTAACTTGTGTAAATTCTTAGATATATTTCTATAATTAAAATTTAATATGTTTAACTCTCTCTAAACTGACCACCAGTGATTTCAGATGAAAATTAGGGCTCTTGTAAAGATGCTAGTCATAGAAAGTTGGTGTTTGGTACTAGTGTTAATATATATCCTCAGAAATACTGGTCGCTTTCAGAAGTGATTGTCATGAGAGGTTTCACAGTCTTTGATATTCTTAACAAGATTTTCGCATTATATGCAGTAGAACTCTCTTTGCTATCTGCAATAGACCTTGTATAACCAAACTAAAGGGTGCAAAGTCATTTCAGGTAACAGAGTTCTAAATGTGTTTAATATTGTTATGAAAAACTATGTACAGTAAGACACTGCTTAACAATATTTCAGTACCATGCAGTAATATTGGAATTTCCTGGAACTGCGTATGGTGTCAGTATTGCTGGGTTAGTTTGTCACGATGCAGGCACTTTTTAACCAATCAGCTGTGGCCTTTGTTTTGTGATGGTCTTGAGACAAGCACGTTAAAGGTAGTAGCCACAATATCATTGCAGTATGAATGCGTGTTTGCTGTGTTATGGTTGATTTATGATGTCATCAGCTTTATTTTGCATGTGTAAAGATGTAAACATAATATTTTATTTTATTATGATAAATATAGTAATTTTAAGTTTGTACAATGGTTAAGAAAAAGAAATTAAAGTGACAAAAAAGAAAAAAGCATTTCACTGGAAATTGAAGTGCAGATGAACAGCAATCTGATATTGGCTCTGCGTTAAATTTTTCTATTTATATAATATGCAGAATTCTAAGGGGGGAAAATGTATTATCGGCAGCTGCTATGACTACTACTTCTGCAACAAAAATTATCCATTCCAGAAGCAGTGGGATTGAGGAAATGAAAAAATGACTTTTCTTCTGAATGGTGCTGAATGCAATATGCCATTACAAACATTTGTGATTTAAAAATTAATAATGTTTAGCCATACTCAGAATGAAAAGATGGCACAAGTGAACATTTTATAACTAGTTGAGGGTGGTTTCATCGATTTAAAAATAGAAACAATCTTCATAACATGCAGATTACTGAAGAAGCATCAAGTGGAGATACAAAAGCATCTGCTGCATTTCCAGTAGCATTAAGAGCAATCACTGATCAAAGGAACTATTTATGCCTGCCCGGTTTGGGCCTATTCATGTAATAAATACAGGGGAAAACTCCAGGTGGCACAAAATTCTACTCTAAGACAGGTCATTGACGCCCCTTGGTACTTAAGAAATAATAGAATTCACGAAGAACTAGGTATCAGTATCCTTAGATCATTTTATTATAAAATAGCCAAGAAATTCCATGCAAAACAGCCCACCATTAATAACAGCTGTATTAAAATTCCCACCTATGATTGTTACGATCTCGACAATAAAGAGAGGCCTCTTGCCATTCTCAATGAATGGATTATGTAGACCTATGATCTCATTAAACTGTATATAGCTATTTTGCACTGTACCTTGTAATATTTATGTTTTTCATGTTACTGCACCTTGTAATATTTATATCAATCATGTAATTCAATACCTTGTGTATTTTTAATGCAATTTTTCTGGCACCAAGGTCCTTCGTCACTTACCTAGTGTGTATTTAAATGTCTTACCTTTCAGCCACAGTCACCAGCCTCGACAGCTTTCTGGCCTTGTTAGATTTCCATGCTACTTAATCTTAAAAAAAAAAAAAAAATTAAATATGTATACATTTATAGCAATCATATGATGATACATGTAAATGCTTAGTAAATACAACATTAATGATCATGCTACTAAGATTTTAAATGATAAAATGCATAACTTATGTGATAATAGGTTAGTTAATTTCTTTTTGCAAATCGAAACGTCTAAACATTCTACAAGGGGTAGGGCCTCTGGCCCAGGTACCCTGGTGTATCAAAACACCGTTCCACCCGGAGTGCAAAGGAACTATCCTCCTGAACTAGTTTCTAGTGTTGATGAAATGGGCCTTTGTTGGAAGAAAATGCCAAAACTTACATTTTTATCTCACAAAGAAAGGCAAGCACGAGGATTTGAAGCTTTATACAATTTTAACACTTTTTCTGAATGATAACATTAATGGATACATTAAAGTAAAACCACTACTTGTTTATCATTCCAAAACCCAAGAGCAATAAGAGGAATTTCAAAATCATCTTCAGTCTCAACGGAAGGAGGGTCAGCATTCACCCGTATCAGTAAATTCCACCATAACAAACATAGGGCTATGTCTAGTGGGGGAGGGAAAAAAAAGAAAATCTGAAAGGTTTCAAATTTTAAATTACATCCAAAGTGGCATTTTTTAAGCATTTTGTGCGTTACCTTTATTTATTAAATATCATGTTCTTCACACTAAAACCATAAAATTCAGTTCAACAGCAATATCGCAAAATAATTTTAAAATGTAGAATTTCCGATATACAGTCTCACGCACTGGAGATGAAAATATGTTTTCTGTACAATGTTGCCATTGCTCGCTTTGAAATCCTCGAGTTTGTTAATCAAAAATTCGTTAAAGTTTTACAAAATATGAAATGCATAATAAAACAAATTTCAAATTTGGGCTTCCAGATTCCCATATTTGCAGTAGAATTAAGTCATTCAAAATTCAATGGCTCTAGGTACCGTTGTTTTATCCCAAATGCAAGAAACATATATACGTTTATGCAGATTCTTCTATATTTAATTTCTTCAAATATAATACAGGGCAATAATATTTTGTGGCAACAATTTGAAAAGTGAAACGGACATTCAGAGTGATTCAATGCAAAATCGCAAAACGAAAACAATAGTCCTTCAGGAACAAAGCCCCTTTGTCCCTTAAAAAAAAAGATTATTAAAAATAATAATAATTAAGCGTTCTGTCTAAAAATTCGTATCCATCCCCAGAGAACATCAATTCATATACGACCCACCATGCAGGAGGAGTACAGTTAGCCTAAAAGTTGACGATCAGTGAGTGCATTTTTTCAAGTTACAGTACAGGTAATTAATGTAGTTACTGTAGTGTTTTCTATGACGACATGCATAATATATTACGGTACCTATATACTGTAAATGGTTAATGTGTGGAAAAAGATGAACGTTGATGACCAATGCATATGTGACATGCCTGTCCTGATATATATATATATATACACAGATGAGGTTAAGCCTAAATTAAAAATAGAAAAATAAATAATTAATTCCTGTGCTTGAGCTGCAAAGGATTGAAATTTTTTTAAGAAATTTTAAAAAAATTAATAAAAAGATTGTCCCGTCCTAGGAAAAATTATTTAGGGAATTAATATTGCCTCATGTTAATTGGGAGGGAAATGCAAAATTGTTATATTATTTAGATTAAATATTAAAGCTGAAAAAAAATGTTTCTGAAAAGGTTAATTAAGAATAGGTAATAAACGTTTAAAAAAATATAAGTGGGAGAAAAATAAAAACAAGTAATCACCCTCTCCTTAATGCTTTAAATAGAATTTTTCAGGGGTTTAGTTTTTAAAACGTTAAACCTAGATGATTAATGAGTGCTGAACGCCTGTTTCATTCTTTCTGCCATTATAAGACTCAACCCATCGCTAACTAATTGCACAGAAATGTTAAATAATATTTTTAATGATCTCACAATGACATGAACTGTCCCGACATCTTTTGCACGCTACTGTTTAAAAGCAAATAATGAAAAATAATAAAAGTAAATTTATAAACAAACTAAACTGAAATGCAAAATTATAATAATAAATAAAAATCATATAAAGATAAAAATATAAAAAAACTACACAAAGTATTCAAAAACATTATTTTATTTAATATAGTGTGAAAATGCACAAATTAGTTCTAAAAACAAAATTATATAAATATATGTATAGATATGTAAGAAATTTGGAGAGGTAGCTGTAGTGGATTAGAAATGGTTTATTACATAACTTGGAGAGGTTTTACTGCTTAAGTGGAAGGATGATGCTTGCAGACAGACTTAGCTGTGAACTTAACATAGTTTTATTATTGCATAAAGCTAATTCTTAAGACATATAATCTGATTCACATCATTATTATGTGCTCAATATGCACTCCAGAATTTTGTAAGCTTAGCTCATCGTAAGACAGTGGACGATACACAGAAGTAAGTGGCAATGCATGTTAGCCAGAGTGAAGCAAAAAAAGGGGGGCTGGCATTTAGAAGCATGAGATATAGAGTCAAAAAGTTTGTTTCAACTGAAATCTTTAATCTTATTGGAGAAAAGTATGTATATTGCTGCATTACATAAGATGGCATGAAGCGGATTAATTTTGAAATGATGCACTTTAGATTGATATATTATAAACAGTACTATTTTTAAGCCAAAAAAGAGAAATGTCAAAATTAAAATGAAGAATATAAGGGGACTATTGCCAGTTAAGATTAAAAGTTTGCTCTGGGTTGCTGTCATATTTTTTATGTTATGCACATATTTATTTATATATAACTTAAATTGAGAAAAATATGTAAAAAGGACTTTA
>KK113271.1:206899-226542 GCA_000611955.2 Stegodyphus mimosarum | reverse complement strand
ATATGTGTGTGTAAAAATGTGTTTAATATGTAAAAAAACATTTCCTGTGCATAATGCTGCTGAGATATAATTTGCAAATTTTGATTAAGTTAAAACTAAACAGGCAAAAGAAAAACAAGTAAGAGAATAATCAATAAAACATTTTGAGTAAATTAGTGGTACTACAAACTATAAATGAAGTCAACAGAATTTTTGTAAAATAAAATTAAAAATGGTGTCAAAAGAATTCTTGCAAAATAAAATTAAAAAAAAAAAAGCTATAAAAGGAAATATGGTGGTATAAATTACTAAAATGGAAAAAGCAGGATTATGATCTTAAGTCTCTTCCATTGTCAAGAGGAGATGAAGCTATCTTATGATCATACTCTTTTTTTGCCTGTTTTGTTTTAATTTTAACTTAATGAATATATATTTTTTCTCTTAATGCTCTTAACACTTCTGTTTAATTGCTCATTCTTATTATCAAGTTTAGATTAACTTCTGTGAAAGAACGAGTTACATTTTCACTTTCTAATGATTTCAACACAAGTCAAGCTTTATTAAATTTAGTTCAGTTAATAGATGAAGTGAATAGATGCCTTCAGTGTTCATCTGTCAACAATTCATCAAATCCAGAAGGAAGTACTGCTGTTGCTGCATGTGCATCTTACGTAGATTCAGTTCTAGAGATGCTGGGAGTTAATATCATTTGTAAGAAGGTAATAATTTGCTGGTATTTCAAATGTAGCTTAACTTTTTTTTTGGCCTCACCATTCTCACAGTTAAAATGCTTAATTTTTTTTTCTCTTCTTTTTTAAATTCTTTGGTTTTACTTCTGTGCTAACAATTTTGTGTCATTGAAAAAGTATTTTGAAAACTATGCTATGTCCTTAACATTCATATTTCTGAAAGAAATTAATCAGGTTATTTTAATAATCATTGAAGGAAATGTTATAAAAGCTGCTACACGTTGTTATTCATATTAGTAGGAAAGTTAATTTTATTCAGAGGGGTTAAAATTATTATACGAGGGGTGTTTTTTAAGTAAGGGCCGTTTGAAAATAAAAACTAAACGGAAAAAAAATTTCAAAAACCAAATTTATTTTCAGGTTCTACATATGTTTCTCTATTTTTCAACATAGTTGCCAAGTTTCTTTAAACACTTATCATACCTTAGAACTAGATTTTGAATACCATCGTCATAGAAACTTGCCATCTGCTCCGTTAACCGAAAGGTTACAGCATTTTCACATCCTAGACTAGGCATTTCATGATATTCATTTGAAATAGAGTTTATGGCGAAGCATCTGTTCTCAAGAATTTTCGCTTCAACTGAAGTGTCGTCTGTGATCACAGATGGGGGACCGGAGTGGAACTTATCATGGACATTGTCGCGGCCAGCTTTGAAGTCTCTGATGCACTTTGCCTTCGCTCATGGCAGTTGCTCCGTAAACTTCACAAATATGCCAGTGAATGTCTGCAGTAGACAGGTTTCTTACTGACAAAAAAACGTATCACTGTCTGTACCTCGTGCGGGGCGTGCGTTTGGATAATCTTGAACATTTTAAAGACACAGAACAGACTATACAGGGTACCTCCACAGCTGCAACTGAGCACAATTGTTTCCAAGGGATGCTGGGACATGACGCAAGCACTTGTTGCCACACGCGTGGCGCGTATTAGTGTATACAACACAATGGCCCTTACTTAAAAAACACGCTAAGTATTTCAAAAGTTTTTTTCCTATTGTGCTGTGTACATTGTCTATTAGAAATAATTTATATTCAGACTGTTTAAAATCTTACAGTAGATTCCCCCTCCCCATAATATTTCTTTTCATTGTGCAGTGATAACATAAGTGTTCTGCCATTACCTGAAGGTTCTGCCATTTATATCAGAAGAATTTATGACGTGCATTCTGTTTAAATCTGTTTTCAATATCTGAGTTTAACATGATTAATGTAAATTCTGCTGCCTAGTGCCTTTCTAAATTCTGCTTCCATTGCCTGCTCTGAATTCTAAAAGTTTTGCCATTTCTACATTTTGTTGCTCGGTGTGTCACCAAATTCTAAAAATTCTGCCATACCAGCTCTGTAACCGGCACTTACCATATATATTTCGTATTTCTTCTGAATGTTCATATTACCAAAGAAATAAAAGTAGCAGCCTTTTCTATACGTTCTAAACAGATGATAATGATAGAGTTATTGAGTCAGCTTAAATTAAAATTAAATTCTATAGTCTTTGACCACGATTATTTCTTCAGTTTTAGTTTGCATTTTTAGTTTGAATTTGACTGTCTTTTTTAATTAGATCACCACAAGCTGTAATTGATTTTGTTAGCATAAGAACATGCATTTATGTTCTAAGTTCTTTTTAAATAAGAGGCTTATTTAAACCTTTATCTGACTTTATAGTTACTTTCAGACATAGCGATAATTTGCTTCACATCATTTGGGGGGTTTTGGACTATGTAACTTTTACCAAATCAAGTAAATTTTCATAGGTACCACAATTTTGGGTAGGTAAGCCGCGGCTTATACATTTTAAAAGTTGAAAATTTAAGTCTGCAGTGTATCTAAGGGAATTATATTTTTCTCTGTCCTTAAAACTTCGCTAGTTCAGATCATAATATAGGCACAAGTGAAACAGTTAAGTTAGCATTCGCTGCAATATTTTAACCTAAGATTGTGCTATGGCAGTGCAATAAGTTCAAACTCGCCTAACTAAGGTAGGTGGTGCTCTGTGTAAAGACACTGTAATTCATGTAGTTTCTGCTAAACTCCATGGTTTTGCCCGCGTTTACCTATGACTCTCTCTCTTTTTTTTTTTTATTTTAATGGAAACAGCTACGTTTATTCGCCGAGTGCTGTGTTCCTTCTTACATATTTTTGCTACTTTGTAGCTTGTTTTTTGTTTACCTTATTAATCATTATTATGGCTCCTACTCAGAGAAAATGTTATGCAGCTGCTCGTTATACAGAAAAAGTTGTACAGCTGCAAAGCAATTGAAATTGGAAATCACACCGTGTAAAGAATTTCAAGTTGACGAGCAGTGCATTCGGCAGTGGAAGTCCGAACAGGAAGATTTTAAACTGAGTGCATCTTTAGAATTTCCTATACACAGTCTCACGCACTAGAGGTAAAAATGTTTTTCCTGTACAACGTTGCTCACTTTGACATCCTTGAGTTTGTTAAAAAAAAATTCGTTAAAGTTTTACAAAATATGAAAATGATAATAAAACAAATTCCAAATTTGGGCTTCCAGATGCCCATGTTCGCAGCAGGATTACGTCATTCAAAATTCGATGGCTGTAAGTACCATCGTTTTATCACAATGCAAGAAACATACATACTTTGATGCACGTTCTCCTTTATTTAATTTCTTTAAATATAATACAGGGCTGCAATATTCGGTGGCAAAAGTTTGAAAAGTGAACTGACATTTGATGTTTCCGATGCAAAATTGCAAAACGAAAACAATAGTCCTTCAGGGACAAAGCCCCTTTGGATTAAAAAAATCTGAACGCTTTCAGATTTTATATTACGCCCAAAAGAGCATTTTTTTTAACATTTTGTGTGTTACCTTAATTTATTAAATATCATTTTCTTTGCACCTAAACCACATAAAATTCAATTCAACAGCAATATCACAAATATTTAAAAACAGCCAAACTGCATATCTTTAGAATTTCTGATACACAGCCTAAAATATTTTTTCCCGTACAGTTTTACCATTGCTTACTCTGAAATCTTTCAGTTTTTTTAATCAAAATTTTCTTAAAGCTTTACGAAATATGAAATAGACAATTAAAAAAAATCCCAAATTCCAAATTTGGACTTTCAGGTATCCGTATTTGGTTGGAGAACTACATTATTCAAAATTGAATGGCTCTAGGTGCAGTTATTTTTTCACAATGCGAGAAACATTCATGCATTCAGGTAGATTCTTCATTATTTAGTTTCTTTAAATATAATACATGGCAATACTATTTGGTGGCAACAATTTGAAAAGTGAATCGACACAAAATGCTGAAATAAAATTAATAGCCCTTCTGGACTAATGCTGTTTTGGCTAAAAATGTAAAAATTCATGTAAAACTTATTATCCAATCTAATGAGACTTGAAATAATATGAAACCACTTAACACCCCTGGTGCTTTAGTGGCTTATTAGAACCTTAAAGTATATTAACTGTTTTCAAATCCCTGGAACTTTAAACGAAGCTATGATATTTACTGCAGACAGAGCCCAATTAACTCTCAAAACTTGCCAACCATGGCTACATCAGGCCTTTAAGGTTTATTCTAATTAGAAGGTCTCTCTCTAGGCAACAGCAGCAGTGACAACAGCCAGTCTTTTCCTATGAATCATGCTGATTATGATTTATTTCTCATTTTAACCTGTGTCGCTTGACATAAAATCTACCTGCTATTTACTAAACCTCTAGACTGAGCAAGTATGTGACAAAATGAGACATAAAAAAAATCAACATTAAGCTAACTATTAGTAAAACGTAAATAAAATGTCACTTATCTTCTTTCAAATATGCCTAAGTGTAAAATATTTAATGCTACTTGATAAATTTCATAGAGTTTATTTTATTCTGAAACTTTTTAATAATTATGTTATTTAAGTTATATTTAATAATAATGCATCCTACTTATAGACCTATTTTATTTTTAGAAATGAAGTTCAGACATAGATGATATTTTTAATTGAATTTATTCAGTTCTCATTTGCTCATAGATCCTTAATTTTTTTTCATTAATAGCCCTTAAAAGTAGTTAATTTTCATATGCAGAAATGTGCACAAACCCTGTCAGTTAATAGTCATATTTTTTGTTTGTTTTGTTTTGTTTTTTGTTTTTAATTAATATATGATATGTTATCAAGTTTATCCCCACATTACTATGTATATTAATTATTAAATTTATTTTATTGTATTTAAAAGTACAATAAGGCTGTGCTTGATATTTCAGTATTACATGGCTATTGAAATTCATCAAAATCATATGCTGTATTGGTGGGTTAGTTTGTCATAATACAGATGCTTTTTAGCCAATCAGCATTGGCCTTTATTTTTGTTGTTGGTCTCAGGTAGCAGCCATAATATTGTTATGGTAAGAATGCATATTTGCTAAGTTACAATTATTTATGATCAGCCATTAATGTGTGTATAAATACAATATTTTATTTTATTTTATAAAAATATAGTTTTAGTAACGTACAAAATCTAAGATCCAGACTCATTGGAACTTAGGCAACTCTGGAATGGGTATTTTTTTGGATATTAAATCATCACTTTAAATCTAGTAAGGTAAAAGCTAGAAACTATAAAATTAAAAATTATGAAGTAATGAAACATTTATGATCTTAAATCAATATTTACCCACCCCCCAAAAAACTCAATATTTATTTGTTTATTTTATTAAACATTGGTGTAAATTGTTTAATTTGCTTCATTTATATATATATTTATATTTTTTATTTATTTATCTATTTATTTATTTATTTATTGGTACTATTTGTTTTTAATTCTTAGATAAGCGAAATTTCTTGTTCAGTTACAAAGTTTTACTGTTCAAGTTCTGTAATTGTCACTCAAAATTTTTTCTTTTTGAACAACCTCTCTGTCACTTTCTTTGGCAGTGATATTTTCTAGATTTAGAACCATACTACAGATTTTGCCATCTGTTAGTTGACTGAAAACTTCTACTGTATATATCTATTACCTTTATTTGTTACCATTTTTCCACATTTCTTCAAATATGCAATTACTTGGAAAATTTAGCTTTTTGTTTGTGATATCTGAGCACCTTTAAATTAATGGCTATCTTCATAAAGCCGATGATTCTAGCACCGATGATAAGCCGATGAGCACTAGTGCCGATAATTCATTCATAAAATTTGCAACTAAAGACATATTGTTCCACTAAATTTTAACTTCTTTCTATGACATGTTCACTTCTATATTTGAATTATATTAGTTATTTATTATACTTATGCTTACTTCCTACACATGTTTAAGGCTTGAGTTATTGAGTCCCAAATAAATAAATTTCCATACATTCTTATTAAAGGTGATGGTTTCTCTTTAATTCTGCAGGATGTCCCATGATATTTAATAAACTTTGTTTATTACTACACTAATTATATATATATTTACATATAGCTATAAGCTGAGGTATCCAGCTCACTTTGCACGCATTCTCTAGACTACTTTTCGCCTATCCTGTGCCTCTAACGATGACATTTTTGCAATGCCATCTGTCGGTGGATTACATTTGGTCATTCTGATGCCACAATCTTCCCGATTGTTGGGAATACAAATTAATTTTCTAATTAATACATGTTTCTACATTAAGTCGTACACCTATAATCTAACATACATATTACCGATACATTAAAAAGAATACACATTATGCTAAAATTTGATATAATATACTTACTTAAATTCACATAATTTTTTTTAAATACACTAGCATAATAATGGAAATTTTCTCTAAATTATTGCTAAATGTATGATAAATTTGAAATAACACTAATTCATTATCAGTCTTAAAATGCACCGTAAGTCTTTCAATCTAATGCCGAAAGTTCTCAAATATTCAGAGTCTTTGTCAGCAAGCATACATATAAAAACATAGAAAAAAAGGAAAGGTCTCACCTTAATCACAGTAAATTATACCTCCATTAGTCCTTACAAATAGATATTCATGGATTCTGCCGAAGCTGGTTGGTGTCATGGTCTTCATCGTTATCGTCATCAGAGCCGGAATCGCACCTCCACAGTGTCAGTTGGCTCACATACGACAAGGTGATGGAGTAGCGATCTCGATTCTTTGCTTCTAGTTGTGTTATTGTGTAGGAATCAACAGGTAGTACTTCTGTTATCATAAATGATCGTCGATATTTCGGCTGTGTTTTGGTAGGTTTACCTGTAGCTTTAAGAGCACATCTCATCGTAACGATTTCTCCTTATTCAAGTATCAGTGTGCGACATCTCTTTCTATCAAATCTCTCTTTTATTTATGCTTGCTGTTCTTCAATTTTTCCTCGCACTTGTTCTTGGATTTCTCATGGATTGTTCCATGTATCTGAATTTTCATTTCCTAACGTCCTAAGCACACCATCATTAATTCTGGGGGAATATTCATATAACATTTCAAATGGTGCCTTATTCATAGTTTTGTTTACCATTGTTGTTCAGATTTCTTTCCATCTCTTTTGTTTTCAAATCCCAATCTCTGTGTTGTTTATCCAACAGGCTTGCCATTATCATTCCTAAAATTGTTCTATTGATGCACTATACCATACCATTGCTTGGGGGTGTCTGGTAGAATTCAAAGTATGATGTATTCCATTGTCTGTACAATACTGTTTAAATTGATGAGAAGTAAAACAAGATCCTCTGTCACTTATCATTATTTCTGGTAGATCAAAATAATTAAGAAAATTCTTCAAAGACTGTATAGCATTTTTATCACTAGTATTCTTAACTGTGAAAATTCTCACAAACCTAGCTATGTTATCAATTATCACTAACAGCTCTTGATTACCTCATGAAGTGTTTATGAAAGGACCTAAATTATTTATATGAACAATATCAAAAGGTCTTTTATCAGGTTTTATGGTATGTAACAATCCTTGTTGCTTGGCACCTGTCACTTTATTCATAAAGCACTCAATGCACGTTAATTTGTGTCTTCTTATATAATATTTCATGCCTGGTAACCAATACAATTCCTTAATTTTGCTGACTGTTCTAGCCACAGAAAAGTGACCAAATAAATAATAAAATTGCATAACTACACTTTTCCTTGTGCTTTTAGGGATCATGTAGCAAAATCTCTCTTTTGCATCCACTACAGTTTTCCAAAACAGTCTATTCTTTTTAAACACATAATTCTTAATTATTTGTTTCTCCTTAGCAGTTTGTTTTTCTTGTTTCTTTTTGAAAATGTCAATAATTCTTTTCAGTTATTGTCAGCATGTTGTATCAGTAGTATTTGCTCTTCTTCAGTTAGAGAAGCAAACTTCAAAATTTTGAGTTATTCTCGCCGTTATGTCATCAATTTCCAATACATGACCTCTACTCAAAGCATCAACATGAGACAGTCTTTTTCCTGGCCTACATTTTATCTCAAAATCATATTGTTGAATTAAACTGCACCAACAGGCTAATTGAGGATTTGTAGTCTTCTTTGCATTCATATATATAAGAGCTTGGCAATCAGTAATAATTGTAAATCTTATGCCAATTAAGAATTGTCTTGACCTGCCTAGCTTCCATACGATTGCCATTAATTCCAATTTACTGGTGTGATATTTTTCTCTGCTTCTGTTTTTTTCTTGCTAGTACAGTAAACAAGATGCCATTTTCAATCTTCACCACATTGCATTAGCATTCCACTCAAACCTTCTGCGTCTGCATCACAATGGTCTTCAGTATCTGGATGCAATTGAGAGTGAGCTAATGTGGGTTTATCAATCAGTTGTTTCTTTAATAGTTCAAACAACTTCTTTTGTTCCTGCTTCCACTTAAAGTCTCAATTCTTGTGTGTCAGTCTGGTCAATTCTTAACTTTTTGATACATGCTTCGGCACAAATCATCTGGAATATCGAGTTAGACCCAAGAATCTTCATACTAATTAACTACACTAATTATATTACATATTTACATATAGCTGTAAGCTGAGAGGTATCCAGCTGACCTTGCTCGCATTCTCTAGACTAGACTACTTTTTCCTCTCCTGTGCCCCCTTAACGGTGGCTTTTTTACGATGCCATTTGTGAGCAGATTACATACTGAAGACTTATCCAGGGCTGGCATTAGACATTTTGCAGTCTTGTCGTAAATTCTGTTACCAAGCGCTTTCCTAAACTCTAATAATTTTGCGTCCCAGTGCCTTGCCTAAATTTTAAACTTTTTACCATTCCTTGATTTTGTTGCTTGGTGCTTCTCTAAATTCTAAAAATGTTGCCTCCACTAACTCTGGTACTGGTCTTGAGCTTATCTGAATAACAAATCAGTTAATCTCAATTCAAACAACCCTAAATTGACCTATCAACATCATTTCTGTTAAATTTCTCCTTGTGAACACACTTTGTGGTGCAATTACGGTTGCTGGCGGTTGAAATCTGTAAAAATTGCCAAGTGTAATGTTAACATAAAGGTTGCCATGCTGTTTTGATATTCAGTTACCAATACTTTAAAAAAATTCATTAGACATCGCTGCACGAGTCATTACTCAAGCTGTCATGTGTTCGTAGTCATGCGTTGATGAAAACAAAAATAATAAATAACTATTTTTCAGGTTGGCATCAGGCTTATATGTATTATTCAGTAGGTGTAAAATCAATAATGTTTTGATGTAGAATATTTCAATTTGAGATGTGTTCGAAACAAAAAATGCAGCTACAGAATCAAATTATTGATCATAGAGCTTTATGGTAATAAATGATTGTTTCTTCTATATAGAGGTAATTCACACTGGTCATAAAAATTAAAGGATGACGAGAAAAAATATGCTCACTAAATTAATGTTGCAACCATTGCCCAATGCTGTAATTATTTATGTGAATTACAAAATTTCACTTCTGAGCATAGGGCCGGAAATATGTTGATTTGATGATTGACAATGTGGTGCACAGTGGCCACATGTTGTAATTCTGGTCTATAGTGTTGTTTAAAGTGAATGTGGTGTTTGAAATAATCAGTATTAAGTAGTTATGGCTCAAAGGCATCATTTAAATGGTCAAAAGTGGCAAAGAATTGGTAGAATCGAGTGAGGTCAAACACAAATGAAGTTCACCCAAGATTTGAATATCCTTCAAAGTGTCATATCAAGAGATTGAGCCACTTTTTAAGCACTGCATCAGAAGACTGTTTTTTGTTGTTGTCAGCTCAAAGAAACCCCAAAGCAATTCCAAGAGATTTGGTTTTAGACCTTCAGGCAGCCACAGGAACTTGAGTTAGTCATTCTGCTGCTGCATGAAGGCTTAATAAGGTTGGACTGTGTGTGAGAAAAGCAATTTTTTGTTTCCCACACACTCCAGTTTCCAGAGGGGCCTGTTTAAAGTGATGGTGGTGTCACATTCAATGGAGCCAAGGCGACTAGGCCCGAGTATTGTTTACGCATTAATCCAGATATAGTTTGAACAGTGATTCTAGATGTCTTTTGATTTGGAGAGAGAAAGAATGCAACTTACCTTCACTTGTCCGTGGTGTATCTCGTTTTCATGACTGTTGTTTAATGATTTGGAGAGGAGTCGTGACAAATGACTGCACCGAGCTGCATATCTTTCAAGGAAGTTCTGTAACCGCTTGTAGATTTGTGGACAAGGTATTGGAATTCCAAGTTAAAAACTGAGTTTGTCGCTGAAATCATAAGCTAAGATGTTGCCCATGTTCCATAAAAACTGAACATTATGTGATAAAAACTTGAAGAAACTAGATGCACATGTGATAGACCATGATCCAGATGACTGTACATTCCTCTTGAAGTTTTTGCAGAAGTACATAATATGATTTCTGCAGGTCCATTGTGTACTGCAAGCAATGTTACCTGCAGTTTGGATATGCCAAAAATCACAATCCTTAAGCATCTGTGCTTTGTTGTGCAGATGTTTTCTTATCAATTTCAGCCCATCCAGATGTTATAACCTAAAGAAAAGCAACAGTGTGGTGACTTTGCAAATTTTTTCCTCATCAGATGTGATGAGTATAGCAGGTGGCTGCTACAGGTATTACAGACAGTTGAAGCACATTTCTCTTTAACTGGGAATGGAAACTCCAAGAATTGTTCACTGTATTGAGAAAATCCTCATGATGTGGTACCATGGGTTGAAGTGGCTGTGTGGTACTGCATAGCTAGCACATTTGTTCTAGGTCCATACTTCTTTAAAGAGGTCTCTTCCACATGTATGAAAACATGCTCCAACCCAAATGCTTAGTATTCAACAATACTGAAGAATTGCAGTAGTGAAATGTCATTATGACATTGTATGTATGTCGCCTCTTTTGTCACATGCTTCTACTTTTTTATGGATGAACCACATAACTCTTTCATGTGCTGTCATATGCCTCTTTCATATCAGTGATGCCACATGACATTGTATAGATGTTGCCATGTATGTTCAGCAAGTGCTGCTACAGCACTCTGGACATAAAGTCATTAAGTTCTGCAGCTATGTTACTTATAAGGCATGTGTAAAAAAATTCTTAGTTTCCTGTTTTGTAATATGACAGAGCCCCATTTATCTGAACTTGGTACAGAACACTTGAAGAACCCACAGTTAGGTTCTTTTCATAAAAATAGTGATGGTTCATTTTTGCACTTTTTATTTCCTTTAATAATAGTATTTTAAAATGCATCTGAAATTAAAAGAAAAAAATCATAAAAAGGAAATATTCATCTGTAATGACCTAAAAGAATGAGCAGTTGTTTTTGGTAGAACTCAGATTTATGAGAGAATTCAATAAATGTGCATAATTAAAGGTCATGGATAGCTGTTAGTTTTGCATGTGAGTGTACTCTGATTTTTTTTTCCCCATTACAATGATATAACTTCTTTTAAAATTAGGAAATAAGGATAAGTCCATTTAATAAAAATTAGACCGGTTTTAGGGTTCAGTAATTCAGTTTTCACAGTTTTGATTAAGAGGAGTTTTACCAACTGAAAAATTTCATTGTTACAAAAGCTTAATTTATTTTTTACTGAAAGCTTTTGTTGTAAATAAATAAAATTTTTGGGGTATATAAAGATGTGTTTTATATATATATAAATATTTAGCCTTTTGAATAAAAGGAAAATAATAGCCCTTTGAATGAAAAGAAAAACTTAATTCTGAGATTGAAGTGCTAATTTTGATATAGTATTTTTATTATATTTGCAATTCAGTGGATGTGTTATTCACTTAAATATGTACTAAAAAGTCTCGAAACTGTGTTTAAATTTTTCATCCTCGTTTTGGAATATTTGTATTATTTTTAATTTAAAAGAAATACAGATATTATGAGTAATAGTTTCAAGGAGGAAAAGTCTAGTCAGCTAAAATTTGAAACTTTATATCTTTAAAGAGTTATACATAGACATGTTTATTGTTTTAGAGACTGAGCTGGGAATTTGTTTACCAAGTGGATGCTGTTGTTGAATTTCGAAATCAAATTCGTCTTCTGGTTCTTTCTTACAATAAGAAAGGTATAAAATATACAACTTAATAATACATTATTTATTACAGTTCATGTAAATCGATGAAAATATAATTATTTTGAAACTAATTTTGATCTCTAATAGTATAATTAATTCCTAAAATTTTATTATAATCTAAAAAATTTCATGTTTCTTGATTGTTTCACATACTATTTGTATATTAAATGCTGGCTTATCTTATTTATATTAGAAATTACCTCCTTTAGTCATAGTGTGTTTTAGTTGGATATTTTTGAAAAATTAATAGCCAAGCTGATACACTTTTTGGAATAACTGATAGCCAATTTTGTGGAGCTGTACTGAAGTTAAAAAAGTTACATATGTTTTTGGTATTTCTTCCATTTATGTAAACAGTCATGCATCACATGATTTCGTATCTTGTTTTTGCAAAGCTTTTTATTAATATAATAATCAATTTTCTTTCAAAAATTTTAAGCATGTAGTATGTTGAGTTTGGTAATGTTACAACATTATCATTTTTTACTATGAGCAAAATATAGAAGACAAGAGCTTGAAATTCTAAAAAACCATGATAACATGATGCCTATGATGAAAACAATTCTGATTCATTTTGCATCTTGGAAGGGGGAAATGAACATTTCATCAAAAATTAATTTTCAACAACTTTAGAAGATATCATTGCCATTGTATTACACTTTCCTAAAAGTTTACTATTCCAGTTGTTTTAAAATATTGAAGAGAAAAAGCATGTAGAGTTTCAAAGCAAAATGTAAAAAAGTATATATAAAATAAAGTATAAAAATTATATAAAACAATATCAGAAACTACCACAAAGTATAGGCAATTTAAAAGCAATGCAAAACATACTATAGAAGGTATTTAATTGAGAAGAAAGATATTAGGTCATTCAGAAGATAAATAATATTTTGTTATCTTTTATTATACATTTTAAAGCTTCGGGCAATAGATAATAATGTAATTTTTTTTTTTTTTTTACAAAATGTAAAGTTTCCTCCTCCCAAATATTTTGTATGTTGTAGTTAGTATAAGCTAGTAAATGGTTGTTTTTATTTTAAATCACAAGAATGTTTGCATATTTTATTTTGTAGGTGGAACTATGGTTGACAAAAAAGCAACTCAGATATATATAGATTCTGCTTATGAATGCTTCAAGCAGAAACTTAACCTGACTGAAAAACTTGAGGTAAAGAGAAAGGCTTCTGTAAAAAGTTATTTTGTGTAGAATAAATTTTATTATTTTATAGGTAATTAGCTCAGAAGGGCTATTAATTTCATTTTGTCATTTTGTGTTAATTCACTGTAAAAGTCTGAATCACTTTTCAAATTCTTGCCTCCAAATATTAGAGCCCTGCATTATATTTAAAGAAATTAAATATTGAAGAATCTGCAGGAATGTATGCATGTTTCTCGCATTGTGAAAAAACAACAGTATCTAGAGACATCAAATTTTGGATAACGTAGTCCTCCACTTGAATATGGGCATCTAGTAGCCCAAATTTGGAATTTCTTTTGTTATCTATTTCGTACTTTATAAAACTTTAACGAATTTTTTAGTAACAAACTCAAGGATTTCAATGCGAGCAGTGGCAACATTGTACAGAAAAAATTTTCCTTTAACATTAACATCGCATTCATCTTCAAGCATGGATATTTTATGCACGAGGTTTCTTTACATTTCTTACTGGTATTATGTTGGTAGTGTAGCAACGCAAAGGCATTACAGTGTGTAATGGTATTTTGCATCGAATGACTTTGGGATGTCTGTATGACTTTATTCTGTTTTGAATCTATCATGAAAAAAACGTCCCTTTGGGCATAATATAAAATCTGAAAGCTTTCAGATTTTTTTTTTAAACTTTATTTTGTTAGTTCTTTTTTTAACTTTAGATATATCTAACATAATAATGCGATTAAATTTTATGTAAAAATTATATTTTATAGTTCTGTATCATGTAATATCTTTCAGAGTAGTCCCCACTCTGAAGCCCTGTTTTTGAGAACATGTGTTGCAAAAATAATTAGTTTGGTATCTTTGGTATTTTAAAATACTATTTAAAAATTATTTTAAGAAGCAAAAATGCCTAATTAAACTTAACCACATTTTGTAAAATATTATTTTGAATTCTTCATATCTCTGAAGCTTGTTGACTTAATGTAATATAACAGACATGGCCAAACTGCGGATAGCGAGGCCCATGCAACTTTTCAACATCTTCACTGCAGCTCACGAGGTGCTTGTGATCTTTTGCCATCTGAAATGAAGTTTGTTTTGAATAAATATAATTTAATCTTTAATACAAATGGAATTTGAAATAGAAATCTTGAAGTGCACGTTTCCTTATGAATTGCTAATTTGATTTCTAATATTATGTATGTAAAAATTTAATAGATTTCAAATGATTCGCTGCTGGCTTATCGTCAGAGCAACAAATATGTAAAATTACAAATAATTCCCTTTATTGATATTATATGATAATTATTATTCTGGTTAAAATACTTTTTGAACTAATGGTCATCAGAATGCACTATTACAAAGTTAATCTAAAGCGCAGTGCTAATATATTTATTTAATTATTCTCCCTAATATTTTTTCTCTCAAGTTAATTTTACTTCAGGTATTATATGCTTACACTCCTGTGCCATCCCATTGTTCACAACAGTTATGATCCACCTGAAAGATTTGATATTCATTGTGATGTAAATGGCGTGAGTAACTGCTGAAGAAACCTATTTCGCTCTGCAATCCATATAGAGCTCTTTTAATCTGTGGATGAATTTTACGAAGATTTTATTTTTGGTAGAATGAGCCTTCAGCCTCTTTACTTGGTTAGAAGACTTGTCTCAATTTTCTGCGGAACTCCTTCAAAATTAATTTCTTATCCCTAAGTAAGTAAGGCATTTTTATGCAGTTGCTTCACAGATTTTGCAACCATTCACAATAATATGCTTAATGAACACTTTCATAATAATGAAGAAAACTCTGTCTCTCATAATAATTCCTCGGTAATCCCAGGCAAAGATCATAATTTATTTATTGCTGTGCATGCTAAAATATTTGAAATTGTGGGAAGAATCACTGGTTTGACAATGACATAAATTTCAGTCAAAATGCTTAATTCCATTTTATCAAATATTTTTATTCCAGATAGAGATTTTTCACCTTAATCATCAAATTTTCATATCAATAATATTGCATCAAGCAATGAGGGCCAATAGAAGATAGACGTCTCTCTTCTCCAAAGTTTCAGTCAAAATCGGCATATTATTGGGTTGGAGGGAAAGTTCTGTCGTATTTTAAATAGGCAGGTGATTTTTCTTGTAAATTAAAAAAAAAATCTGTCTAGTGAGTCAATCGGATTTTTTTTTGTTTTTTTAGCTGCTGTATAATATAAAAGGTGCCCTTTTTTACCGTTCATCGTTTACTTGTGATATTTAAAGTGAAAAACATGTCAGTAGATAAAGTGCATTTATGACACTGCATTTTATATGAGTTCCAAAAAGGAAGCAACGCATCAGTTGCATGTGAAAATTTGTGTGCGGTATTTGGAAAAGATATTGTAAATGTTCGTACTTGTCAAAGATAGTTTAGCAAATTTCGTTCCGGGAATCTGAGCCTCAAAGAAAGTGATCGATCTGGATGACCATCCAAGATCAATAATTATGTTTTGCGATCCATGTTTGAAAATAATCCACATTTAACAAGTCGAGAAATTGCAGAAGAGTTTGGCATTCATCATACAACTGTTCGAGATCACATTAAATCTCTTGGGTTTGTGTTAAAGCAAAGTATTTGGGTTCCACATGAATTAACGGAAAAGAATTTGTCTGATGGTGTAAGAATGTGTTCATCACATCTGATTAGACACAATGTGGAGCCTTTTTTGGACAAGCTGGTTACTGGAGATGAAAAGTGGATTCTTTACGAGAATATTAAGAGAAAAAAATCTTACTGCAAACCAGGAACATCATCAGCAACAGTTCCAAAACCAAGTGTCCATCAACAAAAAGTACTGCTTTGTTTGTGGTGGGACAAGAAAGGTCCAGTGTACTACGACTTGCTGAAACAGGGAAAAACCATCAACGCGGATCTGTACTGCAATCAGCTGGATCATTTGAATGCAGCTATCAAAGAAAAAAGGCCAGTATTAGCGTCCAGAAAAGGAATAGTGTTCCACCACGATAACGCTCGCCCGCATACTGCAATGGTGACATAACAAAAACTGAATGCGTTAGGATGGGAAGTCCTTAGTCACCCACAGTATTCACCTGACATTGCACCATCTGATTATTACCTGTTCAAGTCTCTGCAAAATTATCTAACAGGAAAAAAATTCAAGTCTTTTGAAAATGTTTCTAAGGCAGTTGCTGACTATTTTAATTCCAAGGATGAGAACTTCTACAAAACAGGATTTCACAGGTTACCTGAAAGATGGCAACAGGTTGTAACAAATAACGGAGCATATATAATTGATTAATATTAAACACATATTTTTATAAATGAATTCAAATGTTTTCTTTAAAATACGACAGAACTTTCCCTCCAACACAATAATATTGGTCAAATCTTTTTAGCTTGTGATATTTTCTTGTATTTTTTTATTTCTTGTTTGATGACTTTCTTTCTTTCTACCTTGCATTAAGTTACAGGCATTTTGCTGCGCTAGGTTAGAATCACCAGTAAATATCGTATTTTACTGCCCGCAATATCTAAAATTTTTCACCCCTTAGTACTGCCAATCTGCAGCTGCACCGATTGCCCTGGCTCTTAAGCCAGAATTTAAAGTCTGGTCTTTTATTTGCTAAAGTATCCTCTTCCTACAGACTCCATTTCAAACTCCATTTGAGATTTATTTTCTGTATACAGGTTACGTAACCCAATGGAAACTTGTACTATGTAACCATTAGGATGACACTAATTTATTTTAAACTTTCTTCTGAGTTATTTTACTTAGAAATTCAAAACGAGATGGTTAGTCATTTGACGACCTTTATGAAGTTGACATAAGTTTGCAGACCTACCTTAGTTAGAATAGGGTGGATCCATACACCTATTCGGCAAGAGCTTAGGAACTAAACGATTGTGCAGACATCTGCCGTGTTACGAAAGGCCTCCACATCAAACATCTGTGCATGTCCATAGAAATATGAAGAGTTATGCATTCATGTTATATCTGCATTTGTGAAATAAATTCGTTACAATATTCACAGGTATGTTTTCTTTCTGTAACATTAGTTTTGATTCGCCATGTATTTGAAAAACAGCTCGGAATTAAACAGCTAGGTTGAAAGACAGATGAAATATGTGCTCAACGAAGCATTTATATACTGGTTATTATAAATTAAGGAAAAATCACAAAAATCATGATTACTGAAAAAGTTACATGTAGAATTTTATGAAACTTACCCACAATATACAACATATAGTAAGGTATCAAATAACGTAAAAAGAATTTACCAGACAATTATGGTAGTGTATAAATTATCACATGTATAAAATGAACAAATCAAAGGTGTCTGATTGCTATAGGAAAAGTACCTTCAATATGGAATATGATCACCTCTAGAAGCAATGCAGCACATACAGTGATGTGTGATGCTTTCAATTATGCAGTCCATCAGTTCCATAGGAAGCGAGAGCCATAGCGCTTGCAAAGCAGTTGCAAGCGCAGCAAGGGTCTGAGGGGGTGGATTGAGAGCAGCTAGATGTCTCCCTAAAGTATCCCAAACGTGCTTGATAGGATTCAAGTCCGAGAATCAAGCTGGCCACTCCATGTGCATAGTTGTTTCCTGTTGAAGATAATCATCTATGATGCGAGCCCTGTGTGGTCTTGCGTTGTCGTTCGGTAACAGGAAAGCATCATCTATTGCTCCGGCATGTGGACGCACATAAGCATCAAAGATGTCATCTCTGTAAACCTTGGCATTCATGGTTTCCCTTGGAAAGACATGGAGGTCTCTGTGTCCACCCAAAGAGATGCCACCCCAAACACAGACATTGCCTCTTCTGTATGCATCTCTTTCATGGATGATAACAAATTCCAGGTTCTCTCCATATCAAATAATGCCTACTGTCGCTTTTTAGACTAAACCTGGACTTATCCGTAAAGAGAACAGCCCTCCATTGATTAGCCGTCCAGTGGACATGTTGTCGCGCCCACTGCAAATGGTCCTTCCATGTGGCGTGACGTGAGTGGCACGCAAATGGCTCGTTGCATCACACACAGACCACCTTTGTGAAGCCTCCTACACACATTTGACGTTGACACCAACCTTCTGGTGGCTGCAACAAGGGAGGTTCTAAGAAGCGTTGGAATAGCGGTTGTATTTCTGCATGCACAAAATGCCAAATATCGGTCATCAGCGCTCGTCGTAGCAGTTGGCCGTCTTTGGCTGAACCTCCTAGATGCCGAATCTGTGGTTTGAAATTACTTCCAAAGTCTATGAACCTCAGAAGGACTCACATTTAGCCATCTGGCCACTTCTGTTTGACTTTGCCCTTCCTCTAGTCTCCCAATGGCTCTTCATAGTAGTTCTGCAGGCAAATGATGCCTGGAGGTCATTGTTCCGAATTGGCTATCTCAGATTTCTAATATCACTATCACAGTGAAATATGTGGGCTTGCTGTCAAACATGGACTTTTATGCTCCTCACAGGTGACGTATTCGGAGTGCAACGCCACTAATTTTCATATTGCAGTTTTATTCAGCTACTCTTACTAGGCAACATATTCAAATTTTACACGGTTTGGCATATTTTTGAGGAAGTTCTCATTATTTTTTTGATTTTTCCTTGATTTATTATAACCAATGTATAATCCAGCATGAACTACTAGATGTATTAGCCATACGTTATGTATGCCCAGAATTATCGCAACAGTCCAAGAGGCGGTTTCGAGAATTTTCAATAATGCGCCTGAATTTCGTTATCTATATCCAAAATTATCTGGGCGATTCGAGAGATAGTTCTGAGAATTTTCAATGATGTGCAGTGTACTGATTGGTAAAACATTCAGGCAGATTCCGTTGGATGCCACGCTGAAATACTGTATCAGTGAGGGCCGTGATGAGATACTGATTATTCAAATCCCATTGAAATTGCAATCATATTCTTTTTTTTAATTCTTCTATATTGGGCATCAGTATAAGTAGTTATTCCAACGTTTTGGGAAAAAGTGTTTAACAATTTCTTAGGTTAAGTCCCAAAGATTCGAATGATCTCAGTATGCGTTGTTCCTTAGGTTAATTGTGTGGAGAAACAAAATTACTTTTTAAGCAAAAGCCTAAACAAGTTAATATCTTAGTTTTAAATAAATATTCTTTCTCGAATAACAATTTATATGCAATATGAGTTCATGTGTACCTTTTTTTTATCCTTTCTAAAAGACTGCTCATGAGTTTAAAAGAAACACTCAGTTTTCTTTTAAATAATTATTTATAATTTACTCAAACAACACTCTTTTTTTT
>KK113271.1:192201-206887 GCA_000611955.2 Stegodyphus mimosarum | reverse complement strand
CTACACACCCATTTTTTTTTTTTTTTTTTTTTTTTTTTTTTTTTTTTTTTTTTTTTTGTAGACCAATGAATATGCTTCCGATTAATGTTCCTTCTACTAAAATAAAACAATAATTATAAACAGAGTGGTATAAAGGAAATCAGAATAAAATATTTGGTTTCTCTACCTGAAGAAAAAACACTTATTTACCCAGTACAAGAGTTACACATTTTATTAACTTTTCTGAACACAGAACAGTAAATATAAGATGTATTTATTGATATTTATATGTAATCATGTTAATCACATATTGATTAATTTACATCGAAAGTTTCTTTACATTCAAAACCTGTCACATTATTTTTGAAACGATATAAATTTGGACTTGCAGCTCTCGAACATTCATAAAATCTATCATGCAGCTCTCATCGTCATGAAGTTTGGCCATCCCTGTAATAAGATCAATATGGTTCTTTCCTGTGGTGGTTGAAAGCAGACATGCTGGAATAAGGGGTGAATCAAAAAACTTTGGTGGCTGAAAATAGATATATGACTGAAAAGGCTTAAATTTGGCATATAATCAGTGATAGATATTCAATTTCAAATGCAATGATGGAGTTCTATTTCTCTAGTTTTATGAATGAAAAGTTTATAATTAAATATTGTGTTGAGGGCATTTTCACTTAGAAACTGCTGCAAAGATTATTTATGTGCACCTCACATATAGTGGTCTCAAATGATGTGTCTGGCTGTTAGCAGCAGAGGAGTTACATTATACATAATCATTGCAAATTTTTGTATGAATTAACTAAAAAAAAAGGTTTCTAAAAGAATTAAACACAACCACTAACCTTTAACCAAATTTAAGAGTTTAAAATCCTGTATATTCTCATTTATTGATATGTAGTCATGTTGTGTGTGTTGTTGTAAATCATGTCCAAAATTATCAGAATTGTTAAGTAAATCAGTATAGCTTAATAGCATGGTCCAATGAATCAAGGTTCTAATTTTGTTGTGCTGCCAGGCAAATTATGTGTGTGGAGTGCACCCACAAAGCCATAGGTTCCTTCTGTTTATTAGGTACTTTTCAGGCTAGAAGTAAATTTGTGATATGAGGTATGGGTATGTTTATTTCAGATTAGAATACGTTCAGTAAAGGTGTGCATCATTAGTGTTTGCATTAGGCCCTTTCATCCATTTAAAGCAGCTCCTGTCAAGTACAAACATTTGTGCAGATTGCTTGAATCTCTTCACGGCGGAACACCATAACTAGGTTACTTATTGCAGAATCATTTCCTGCAGAAAGGTACTGATAATGTTTTGACTCCATCTCCTAATAACTCATCAATAATTGAGTAAGTAAAACCACTGAATCTTAATAATTTGTCCTGGATTTGGTTCCTGATAGACAGGTTGGCTATGTGAGACCTTTGTAGATTTCCTTTTGTAAAACATGAAATTAACCAGTTTTTCTTAGAAGGCCATTTATAAAGTTATACTTTAGACAATAGATGTCTTCATTTGTTTGTTAAGCAATCAACCAACCATGTCTTGACATTCGGTCACTGATAGATTGTGAAAAATCACATCATAAGACACTTGTGATATTTTGGCTTATCAGGTGGATTGTTCATTTTACATACTGTTTAATCCAAAAGGTAACAGGGATGCAAGCCAGTTTCCCATAGAAAGTAACCCCTGAAGCCATCCCTTGTCTTATGTAGATAGCCTTCGTGTGCCTCTCCATAATCAAATCAGGGTTCGTACGGTCCTTAAGAGTCCTTAAAAGTCCTTAGATTTTTTTTAAATTGATTTTTGGTCCTTAAAAGTCCTTAATTTCGGCCAAAACCGGCAGAAGGTCCTTAATTTTAATCACCTGAAATTTTTGTCTGTTTTTACGACTGCCATTTTGAGTGTGAATTAGCATTTTGGAGGAATATTTTTGGCGATTCTCTGACATATATGGTTATCTTTTGAATGGGTGAATGGATTCCTGTGTTATAATTTGTTCCTATTTCTAATATAATTAGTGAGATACTCGAGTAAGCAAGAAGTGAAACATAAGCATTTCGAAATTCATTTTTTCGAATGAAGAATTGCTCTTAAACAACTTTTCGCTTTTGGAAATATGAATTTTTTTATTTAACGGTTCTAAATTTGGCGACATATCGACATTTTGGCGATTTTAAGATCAGTTTTTATAGAAAATGTTTAATTCCGAGATCTGGAGATTTTTTTTTAATACATTGTAACATTGATACATTTCATTAAAATAATGGTAATGTATTGAAATTATATTAAAAAATAACATTCTAATATGACAGCGAAAAATAAAAATATTTTATTTTAAAGTTTCATTTTAACAACTTATTATACAATATTTTGAATCTGAGAAATAAACAAGGTATAATGCTATAAAACTCAATTTACGAAACAGTTCTTATTAAAAGCAAAACTAGCTATGTAATTAATTAAAAAGTCTTCTTTTTAATTTTTTCATAGTAAGAATTTTTCCCATGTAATTGTCTCAGAATATTCAGAAATCTCAGCATATACATCAGTTTTCTCTGTAAAATTAATTTTACACTTTTCCGATATTTTTTTCAAAAAATTCTGGCTTTTGGCTATTACAGAATTGGTAGGGATAATTTTTCTTTAGGATTTTAGACAGTGCAGCTTGGAAAGTTTAGAAGGATTTGAAGGCAAGATTTATAGACCCACGATTCTAGAAGATTCCAGTAATATGTAACAAAATGAAAAATATCTCCATGGTATTAACACATAATGGATGTATTTTACAGAAAGTTTGTGATGAATTTCTTACTTTTTGGAAAACGTCTGGAAGAACAATGAAAACATAATATTTGAATGCTTTACTTCTAATACTAGAATCTTTTTCTTAACATGTTTATCTTCCCTTTATTTTCTCTACTTTTCACTGGACACAAGCATGGAAAATATCAAAAATGCTTCTAATCTTATCACATGGACAGGCGTTATAGAAATGCGTTTTTTATTAATAAAGAAATTGAAAACTGTCAATTTAAAAGATGCATATAATATGCCTTAATGCATCATACAGAACTGGCGCTAGGCACTTTCGCACCTGATGCAATCTCTGTGAAACCTAAATTCTGCTGCCTAGTGCCTTTCTAAATTCTGCTTTCAGTGCTCGCTCTAAACTCTAAAAGTCATGACATTTCTAGATTTTGTTGCTCAGTTTGTCACTAAATTCTAAAAGTTCTGCCACATCAGATCTATAACCAGCCCTTACTATATATATTTCATATTTCTTCGTAATTTTGATATTGCTAAAGAAATAAAATTAGCAGCTTTTTCTACACATTCTAAATGCATTTAGCTTTTTAGAATAACGGAAATCCTTAATTAAATCCAAAAATTCTAAAATTAAAAGGAAATATGTTAAAGAAGGAAACTGAATGCACAAAGAAAATTATTCTTCAAAGAGATGTACAGTTATAATTATGTAAATTACCCAGTTGTTTATGATTTCAGCCTTTAGTATAGTTTCCCATTTCTATTTCCTCATATGACAGATTTTCTAAGTCAACTTAGATAAAAATTAAATTGTATAGTCTTTGACCCCTAGTCCACATCGTTTAAGAATCAGTGTCATAAATTATACGTATTTTAAATGTGAAGTTTTATTAGATTGTGATTTTAATAGGGCTTTTTTAACAAATATTGTTGAAAAATAAATAAAATTTTATATTGTCTATGTAAATCCATAATGACTAAGGTTATCTAACTACCTAATTTAATTATTTATAACTAACTGCTTACTCTTAAAAATTAGCTCTGCATATTAAAACGAATTATTGCCTTTCATTAGTCCTTTGGTCACAAAATAAAACACCAAAATGTAAAAATTCATGTAAAACTTATTCTTTGCATCTAGTGAGACTTAAAACAATATAAAAAAACTTATCACCTGGTGCTTTAGTGGCTTATTAGACCTACACGAAGCTACGACAAAAACTGCGACAGGCAGAGCTCAACTAACTTTCAAATCTTGCCGACCGTGCCTACATCAGGCCTTTTAGGTTTGTTCTAATCAGCAGGGCTCTCTCTAGGCAAGCAGCAGCAGTGACAGGGCGATCTTTTGCTATGAATCATGCTGATTATGATCTTACTTCTATTCTAATCTATGTCGCTTGACATAAAATCTACTTGCTATTTACGAAACTTCTACACTGAGCAAATAATGTGACCCCCCCCTCGAAAAAAAATCAACATAAAGTTAACTGTTAGCAAAACATAAATGAAATGTCGCTTATCTTCTTTCAAATATGTCCAACTATTAAAACTGTAAAATATTTAATGCTACTTGATATATTTTATAAAGTTGATTTTATTCTCAAACTTATTAATAATTTTGTTAATTACATTTATGTTTAATAATAATTCATCTTACTTACGGATCTATTTTCTTTTTAGGATAGTACTACAAAAATGAAGTTCAGGCATAGATAATATTTTTAACTGAATTTATTCAGTTCCCATTTGCTCATAGGTCCTTAATTTTTGTCATTAATGGTCCTTAAAAGTACTTAATTTCCTTGTGCAGAAATGTGTACGAACCCTGTCAAATAAACCTAAGCCAGACCAAAAATGTAATAGTGAGAATTAGTAAGCATTTCTTTTTCATTTGTTGTAGATATTTTAAGGATATAAATATTTATATCTGAATTATTATATATAAGCATATATATACTATAACAATTCTGAATTTCAGAAATTTCCAGGTTTAAAATCATCAATGTAAATTTAGTAAGCTAATATGTAGAAATTATGTAGTTGTTTATGAAATGATGAAGCATTTATAAACTTAAAGGAATCAAAATTTGGTGGGGGTGGGAAGCTCAGTATTTGTTTGCTAGTTTTGTGGCATCTTTAGTTTATTTTTGAAGCAGGAAACATGGAAAAAGAGGAATGCTGAAGCTGGAACTCGAACCTGGACCTCTCAAATACCCGCCAAGTGTGCTACCATTACACCACGAAGACATACAGAAAGGAAGGAGAAAATACCTTATAGTTTTAATAAACATTTCTTCAATGTTAAGTTTTTTAAGCCGCTTTATTTTTTGTGCTAATACTTTTAAATTAATTTCATAAATTGATACAATTTGTTGTTCAGTTACAAAGATGCATTATTCAAGTTCTGTAATTGTTATGTGGAGAATTCAGAACTGTCATTTGAAATCTTTTCATTTTGCACAGCTTCCTTGTCAGTCTGTTCAGTATTGATAGCAATATTTTCTGGATTTAAAACCATATTGCTGATTTTGTCATTTGTTAGTTGACTGATGGTTGGAAAATTGTCATTCACAAGTTTCATCGATTGGAAAATTTCTATTTTTGCTTATGATATCTGAAAACCTTCAGATTCGTGGCTGTCACTCTCATCATCATCACTGTGAAATATGATATCTGGCCACAAATTGAAGATGAAAAAATTTTATTTTAAATGTTAAATTGAGTTAGTAACAAAAAAAGTATATATAGTTAATATTTTTATCTATGTGTATCTTTAATAGGTATCAGTTCACTGAAAGCACTTCTTTTAAAAGATCATGTTACTTAGTTAAATTTTTCTTTTTATAACAGGTACAGTCTTTGAATATCTCACCTATTGTTGAAGTCTGTGATAACTTTTATCAACAAGTTTCTGACTTTTGGAGTATGTTGTATAAAGCTTTCTTCATTTCATTTATACTTTATGATTCATTCTGTGTGTCTGAATTTTATTTACTTTGTATATTATATACTCCAATTCTTAATCTTAACAGAAGAAAATATGGTGGAAGCTTTAAACTGTAATAACAGAAAATTATCTTCAGTATTTTACTTTTGTGATGAATTTCGTTCATCTCTTGAAAAATTTGGGATTGGAATAAAGGTAAGTTTTATTATTATTAAATTTATTATTTATTATAAATTATTATTACAGAATTGAGTTGGTAATTAGATAGTTTTCTTAGTCTAAAGGGGCTTTGTCCCTGAAGGACTGTTGTTTTCGTTTTGGCATTTTACGTTGGAAACATTAAATGTCGGTTCTCTTCTTAAACTGTTGCCACCAAATATTGCAGCCCTGTATTATATTTAAAGAAATTAAATAATGAAGAATGTGCATAAATGTGTGTTTCTTGCATTGTGATAAAAAAAAGGCGGTACCTAGAGCCATCGAATTTTGAATGACGTAATCCTGCTGCAAATATGTTCATCTGGAAGCCCAAATTTAAAATTTGGAATTTGTTTTATTATCGATTTCATATTTTGTAAAACTTTAATGAATTTTTGATTTAACAAACTTAAGGATTTCAAAGCGAGCAATGGCAACATTGTACAGAAAAAACATTTTTATCTCCAGCGTGTGAGACTGTGTGTCGGATTTTCTAAAGATATGTTCAATTTAAAATTATTTTGGCGATATTTCTCTTGAACTGAATTTTATGGTTTAATTGCGAGGAGCGTGATATTTAATAAATAAAGGTTACAACAAAATGTTAAAAAAACGCCTCTTTGGACTTAATTTAAAATCTAAAACATTTCTTTTTTTTTTTTTTTAAGTAATGCAGCAACTGATTAGAAATTATGTTAAAAAGAAGCATTACTTTTTGTCAGATGTAATATTGTGTTATATATACAGGGTAGCCATAAAGAAACTTTGCCAACATCTGCACTTCTAACATCCATTCTGGTTAACCGATTGAGATGAAATTGCAAATATAGTTATTTGGAGGTATGCGCTCTAGATTCTGTGAATGGCAATACAGGGGCTCTCATGGTTATGGTTATAGTTAATAAAACTCGAAAGTATCGAATGGCAACACCAACGTTTTCCGGTCGCAAAATGTTCAGCGCATGCAAAAACCCTAAATAGCGTTGGAATTGTACCGATATGTTCAAAAATGTAAGTGTTATGCATACACAAAAAAGAGTTCTGAAAACCTGCCAACGAAACACGATTTTGGAGCATGCAGAAAATTTGCATATAACAGAGGCAAGATACCAATCACAGTACGCCGATCGCCAGATATTCAGTGTAAGAAACTGATAAAATGCCAGGTGGGTACGCAAAGTCGTCATTCGGGAACTCGAACATGGCGACGAAATTACTCTTCCTGGGAAAGTTCATGGTGAATTGATAAAACTGTATTATCAAAATTGGATGAACACTACTATAGCAATTGCATAGGCGAAATGCACTCAATGACATCATTTGGATGCAAGATAGTGCACCTCCA
The DNA here is from genome assembly GCA_000611955.2 of Stegodyphus mimosarum. Taxonomy (NCBI): domain Eukaryota; kingdom Metazoa; phylum Arthropoda; class Arachnida; order Araneae; family Eresidae; genus Stegodyphus; species Stegodyphus mimosarum. Next base: position 199,640 of record KK113271.1, on the reverse strand, counting down.
TATATAGCGAGGAGCAGCATTTTGATCAAATCATCTCGCACCATTATCCTTTTCTGTGGCCTCTATGATCCCCCGATCTGATGCCTATGGATTTCTGGTTTTGGGGATATCTCAAATCCAAAGTTTACCTGTGCAATCCTCAAACTTCATCGAATTTTAAGGATTCTATATGGCGTGAGATTGCAAACATCCCTCATGCTATGTTGTGTTAATCTGCATTCTCCACCGTCGCTCGATGCAATGCATACTTGCCTGTGATGGCACTCATATGGAAAATGTTTTTTCTAAATAAAGGTATTCTTTGTCCGATATGTCATCAGTGATCGGTGTTTTGTCTCTGTCATATGCAAATTTTCTGCATGCGCCCAGATCGTTTCCTTGGCCAGTTTTCAGAACTCTTTTTTGTGTATGCATAACATGCCAGTTTTTGGATATATTGGTACTGTCCCAATGCTATTTAGAGTTTTCATATGCGCTGAACATTTTGAGACCGGAAAAAGTTGGTGTTGCCATTTGACATTTTCGAGTTTCTGTAACTATAACCGTAACCTTGAGCGTCTCTGTATTGCCATTCACCGAATCTCAAGCACATACCTCCGAATAACTATATTTGCAATTTCATCTCGATTGGTTAACCGGAACGGACACTAGAAGTGCAGATGTTGGCAAAGTTTCTTTATGACCACCCTGTATATTGAATTTATTGAAACATTTTCAAAAGTTTTTATTTTTCCATGGGTCCATGGGTGAAGTCAAAATTGCAGATTAAGCCATAAGCAATCTGCTGATTTTATTATCCTCTTTTTCTTGTTTTCACATTGCTTCTCCTTTTTTTAGGATTTGTTGCTGTGACTATTCAAGAAAATATTGATAAAGTAATTGCTGTTGTTAAAACTACTATGCATGGAAAATTGATGAGGCTTATAATTTGAGGCTATTTAAATATTTATGTAAAATAAACGAAGTCTGTCTGTCTATGAAGATGGCTTTAAATTAAAATAGTGCATATTTACACTGTGAGAAATTTCATGAATCCCAGCTGGAGCTTAGTTTTGTATAAACTGCAAATGAGCCTTTCATCCACTAATGCAGAAATTCTGAAGCTTGTTACTTCAGAATTGTATATAATCTGAATTCCAACTCAGTTTCATATTTCATTATGTCTTAGGTGGACAAACGTAAAGTAAGTCCAGAAGTCCTTTTATTTGGTTTAGAAAAGAGAAAGACCTTTGAACATTAACCTTTGTAGTGCTGTTAGTTAAATTTTAGATAGTGTGTTTAATATTTAAAGGCATTTGGCTAATGATAAAGAGATTTGATCTTTATAATTCTGTGTTATCTATTTGGGTTGTCATGATGATGAGATTCGGTGAAGAATACTTTTTTCTTTTTTGTAGCATACAATTCATGAGAGTCCAGATTTATCTTATCAAAAAAGATCTTATGCTGATTTTTTTATCTGCCATGTAGTCTGCTTTTTAGAGTCGCTGCATTGCACATTTTCATCTAAGCAGTACCAAAAATAATTGCATATGTCTTTACAGATGTATGTCAGTTTGACAGTAAAAGAATATTGAAGTACTAAAAAATAAATCAAAAACAAGACCAACTGTGGAATTCTATGAATGAACTTTCTTATAAATTTATTAGAAGTAATATTTTATGTCCCTGATGCCAACCTGGCAAATCATTATTTATTATATTTTGCTTTCATCACTGCATGTTTATCAACACATGAAAACTTGAGTAATGACTCATGTAGCGATGACCAAACATATATATATTTTTTTTAATATTATAGTATTTTTTGATAAAACTTTTTTTGTATTAGTAATTTAATAACAAAGAGTATGGTAACCTTTTATGTTGACATTACCGTGACGATGATTACAAATTTAAGTTAAATGCATTAAGAAATGTTAATGAGGAAATATTTAACAAACATCTCTTTCCAAATTCTAAAATACTCATAGGCCAAAAGATTACATTTGGTGCTATTTGAATTAAGAATAACTTATTTTTTTCCCACATAAATCCAGAACCGGCGCCAGAGCTCGTTTGGCCGCACCAGGCAGAAAAATTTAGGGAAGACAAAATTTTTGGAATTTAGAGAAGCATCAAGCAACAAAATTAAGGGAATTAAAAATTTTTAGAATTTAGGGAAAGCACTGGGATCCAAAATTTAAGGAGCGACAAAAATTTAGAACTTACGGAGACGCTTGGTAGCAGAATTAAGGACCTGCAGAGACTGCGTCATGCAGTAAAATATCTAGCGCCAGCCTTCGATAAGCCTTAGGTATATGTGGGAATTTATTTAATTGGGACTCAGATAAGCATGTGCAAGAAATAGATGTAAGCATAATATATAATTAATACAATTCAGGCTTAATTGTGTCAGTGTGTGATAGACGCAAGACAAAATTTAGTTGAACAACTTGCCTTTCATCGGTAATCTCATGAAACATAGTGAGTAATGTATAGTGGACGCTATTAAGCTAGGCTAAAATTATACTTTACTGATTCCCAAGGAATTTTTCAGTGTAGCAGTATGCAATATTCCTTAACTTGAAAATAATAAGATGGTTTGATCCATCTTATTATTTTCAAGTTTTAGTGGAAGATAATGTATTCGTATTATTCTTTCCTTCAAATTGTGCACCCATCATTTAGCCTATGAATATAGGAATAGGGCGAGCACTGAAATGCAAATATGAAGTAGAATTCTTAAAAGTCATGTTAAATTTCTTGAATAATAGCAATACTGTTCAAGAATTTGTGAAATATTTTTGCATAAAATCTGCTTTGAGGAGCATCTCAAGATTGTGGGAAGATGTGTCTTCAGATACTTTAAAATTTAAAAACATTTTATGTTGAGGATAATGAATATGATAGCCGTGAATATGAAGGTTTTTGGATATCACAAACCAAAGGTGAAATTTTCCAATTAATGGATTTTGTAAAGAAAATGTGGAGAAGCCGTAATAAATGAAGATGATATACTAGATGATTTTCATTGTGATGACAATGGCCCAATCATCAATCAATTAATGGATAGCAAAATATGTAGTATGGTTCTAGATCCAGAAAATACCACTACTGATATTGAAGAAAGTGACAAAGAGTTTACTGAAATTGAAAAAATTTTTATTGACAAGTTAGTTGGAATTCTCGACACAGCAGTTACAGGACTTGAACAATGGAACTTTGTAACTAGATAAGAAGTTATGTCTGTCTGCAGAATTAAAGAGAAAATATTAGCACCAGAAAGAAACTTAAACAACTGACATTGAACGAAATGTTTAATAAAGTAAACAAATAAATGCACTCTTAGACAAAAAAAAAAAAAAGATGCACCAAGAAGGGGTTATCCAAATGGGACAATATTCAGTAGAAGTGATGTACATGTACAGAAAAACAAATGATTACAGTTTGAGAAAAATTGGATGATTTATTGAAGTGATAGAGCTTTACCAAGTGAAAAAGTCGGTAACATGTTTATGCACCTCTGGCCCTCATGCAAACAGTTATTTGCCTTGGCATCGAGTGATAGAGGTTGCAGATGTCTTCCTAAGGGATATCGTGGCAAATTCTGTCCAACTGGCACATTAGATCATCAACATCCCGAGCTGGTTGGAGGGCCCTGCCCATAATACTCCAAATGTGCTCAATAGGAGAGAGATCCGGCGATCTTGCTGGCCAAGGTAATGTTCGGCAAGTACTAAGGCAAGCAGTAGAAACATGTGCAGTGTGGGGGCGGACATTATTTTTCTGAAATGTAAGCCCAGGGTGGCATGACCTAAAGGGCAACACAACTGGTGTTAGAACTTCGTCGACATACCGCTGTGCTATAAGGTTGCGACGGATGACAAACAAAGGGGTCCTACTATGAAATGAAATGGCACCCCAGACCATCACTCGTGGTTTTCGTCCTGTTTGCCGGAAGACAGTCAGGTTGGTATCACACCGCTGTCCGGGACATCTCCAGACTCGCCTTCACTGGTCATCGGGGCTCAGTTCAAAGCAGGACTCATCACTGAAAACTATTCTACTCCGGTCGGTGACATTCCAGGGCTGAGGCCGACACCACTGCAAACAGGCTTGACATTGTACAGAGGTCAATGGTAGTCGGCGCAAGGGGCGCCGTGACCTCAGCCCCCTTTCTGTGAGCCCTCTATGAACGGTCCTTGCGGTCACTGAAGCACTAGTTGCACGTGCAATCGATGATAATGATGCATCTGGGGCTGTGAGTGCCACTCTGGTGATTGCTCGGTCTTCATGTTCTGTCGTTTCTCTAGGCCTACCGCTTCCTTCTTGACGCTGTGTGCAGCCATGGTTCACTCATTCCTGCCAACATTGCCTAATAGTGGCATCCCTCCTGCTCAAATGTCAAGCTATTCGCCAATAAGACCAACCGGCTTCTTTGAGCCAATTTGAGAGAGCTTGCATGACCTCTCTCAAATTCTGACATCTGCACGTGTTGTTCGCACACCTGTATGCGAGGCATAGTTGCTGTCTACCAGAGTACACGGAATGAAATTCGTGTAGAATTTATGACCTGGAATCGTAATTTCTCCTCTTAAATATACTGCCAGTTGCACAGATCAAATGCGCATTTTCTGTCGAAACCCGTATGCATATCAATTTGTGTCCAGTTTGCTTTATATCTTCTCGGTGCATCTTTTTTTTTTGTCTAAGAGTGTATTAAGCTTTTTTTTTTTTGTAAATGTTGTTATCCTTTAGATCATAAATACTTCATTATTTGATAAATCACGATTTTGTATTTTTAATTTTATAACATCTACATACCATCTTACTAGTTTTAAAATGATAATCTGATATTCAGATTGTCCTCTCGAACATTTTTGGCTCGTTCTTGGTCTGTGGCTAACATTCACCACTCTCACAGGGACAAATATATATATAAAAATCTCTCGAAAGGTCTACTAATGTCGAGGCCGTTAATACATCTCTTGGGCTATTCGGTTATTCCAAATTTGAAGCTATTGGTGTGTTATGTGGAGCTGGTTATTAATAATTCTGTCATCAGAGAGATGGTGACATCTGTTTTTGTTGTTACTTGGTGAGTTGAAGGAATGCTGCTTTTCATTTCAAACTATATAAATATATAGTTTGAAATGAAAAGCTATATCTTCCTTTGCAGAACCGCGTCTTGTTACGTTTAAAGCCCAATGTAAAGTCGTATTTCTGTAAAAAGTTCAGTCCAAGTATTAATGTGTCTGTGATGTTAGCAACGAAAGCTGAGTGCTGGTGAGTCTCATTTCGAAAGATAATGGTGATGTCAATTTTACCTTCACTCTGGATCTTATCATCTGTCACTGTCTGTAAAGTCACACAGGGTGGAGTCCATCACAATGTTTTGTTCAATTCCCAAGCTGTATCTGTTCTGATAATGGTTACATTTGCTCCTGTATCGATGATCCTCTTACAAAGATGCTTATTCACATATCCTTCAATGAACAATCCCTCCGCCTCATATTGAAAAGATCTGGAGAACATTCAAAGGAGCTGCATCTCTACCTGCCAACCTCCACCTCGTGAGATTGCCACATGTTAGTTTCCCTGGTTTTGTTTCACAATTCCTGTAGAGATGGCCTTCCAGTCTGCAATTCCAGCAGGTGATCGTTTTCTTTTCTGTGTTGCTTTTATTCAGCCTTCTTAATGCCCCCCGAATCTCTAACTTTTCTGAAATTAACGACATCAAAATTTGGCTTTTCTGTTTGAGCCGCTCTAATAAGATGGTGATCTTTTTGAGTCATTTGTTGAGCCGACTTTAACTTCATGGCGTAGACCAAGATAGTATTTATGTCTTTCAGATCTTCCAATCAGAGAGCCTTCTGAATTTCTGGATCCTTGACTGTATTGACAAAATGTATAACAGCCAGATTTTCGTGGATAGTCTGGATATGTTTGATGCACCAGCCTCTCAATGTCAGTCACCAGTTCTTGAAGGCTTTCCCTGATTTTCTGCTGATGAGTTTTCAATTGCAGGGGACTCCTTCACACACTTTTCCCTGAATCAAAGTTCCAGTGCATTCAAGAGGCCATTGAAGTTTAAATCTGGTCTTCTGGCAGGACTTCTAAGATGTCTGCAGCATCGCCTTAGTGATGCAGCCAACTGCAAGGCCTTCCCACTTGTTAGTTTTTGCCGCGATTGAAAACTGGGTCTTACATGCACTCCATGATGATTTTCCATCGTATGTGCTAGGTTTGATTATCATATGAGAAGAAATTGGGCGGACCTTAAAATCTTTACTTCTTTCTAGAACTTTCTCAATTTTCCTTCCAATCTTTCTTCCACATCTGCTACTTTGGCTCCAGTTTCCTCTAACTTTTCCTTCACTTTCTCTTTCATGTCTTCCAATTTAACTTCGGTTTCCTGTCTGAGCTCTACAATATCACTTCTAATCTTTTTTGCTCCACTTCCATCTGCTGAATTTTTTCTTGTCCAGCTTTTATTTCTTCTTAACATGATTTTATTTCACTCTCTAACTTTTCTTGTCCAAACTTGATCTCAGCCTTCATCTTTTCCTGTTTGGCTTTCATCTCTTCTTGTCCAGCTTTTACAGCTCTTTCCATCAGAGGCTTCATTTCCTGTGCTATGGCTCTCTCTCGTAGGTGGGTCACTGGCATTTACTCCCAAATCCCGTTTCTGACACCAATTGTTGCATTCTAAGGATTTGTAGATTTGGAGTAATTGATAACACTTGATGAAGAATCAAAACACAATTTTTTCACCAATAAGCACTGTTATACAGGGCATTTCAAAAGACATGTTTACAATCGTCAAAAAAACTTAATATAAATACACTGAAACAATCAGCAACACAGCCTTCAGGCTATTATGGTAAAGGCAGCTTCACAAGAAAGCACTAACATACAGCTCTCAACTTGGTCGATCGCTCTCAAGCAAATCTCTGAACTCAAGACATACTAATCTCTCAACTGAAAACACTGCTGCTCTCTTCATACAGGCACAGTTTGTGTATATATATATAAAGCTTTAACCTACTTTCGAGAATATTCCCGAGAAAACCGCTGAGAATGCATTTTAGAAAGTTCTCGCTCCGTCTATGGCATATCACAAATTTTATCACCAAATCTGGCAATCCTTCCTTTCCCTGCCATTTTTGGCAACCCTAACCCAAGGTGTCCAGGGAAGCTGTCTATCCAGGGAACCTATGTCCAGGGAAGCTGTCTTACCATAGCCGGGTATTTCGCAACAATATTCATGTTCTGTACGTTTTACAGTTTTCTGATTTTAAGTAGTCTAGATTTTTTTTTTTTTTCTGTTTCAGAAGATTACTTTGTAATATCTTGTAGGAGAGTCAAGCTTTCTTCAGTTGATGCCAGTTGGTAACTCTATTAAGACTAAAGGAAATCAAGTTTTTATTGTTATCCAACTTATTTTTCAGTATATG
>KK113271.1:165413-184017 GCA_000611955.2 Stegodyphus mimosarum | reverse complement strand
TAAGGCAGTTGCTGACTATTTTAATTCCAAGGATGAGAACTTCTACAAAACAGGATTTCACAGGTTACCTGAAAGATGGCAACAGGTTGTAACAAATAACGGAGCATATATAATTGATTAATATTAAACACATATTTTTATAAATGAATTCAAATGTTTTCTTTAAAATACGACAGAACTTTCCCTCCAACCCAATAGATATCTGTCTATTACAACTTTTGTTTATTAAAACAGAAATACAAAATGAAATCAATTGCTTTTAACACATTTAAACTTTAGTTTCTTTAAATAGAAATCCATCTTTATTAATAGTATTTAAAGGATTAATAAGTACTTTACAACAAAACTTTAGTGATTACAGAATTTAAAATAGCAGATTAATATTTAATACATCATTTTCAAAAATTTCCTTAGCTTTATCAAACTACAACTAATACTGTACAGTTTTAGGCTTAAATATTTTAATATGAAAACATTTTACATCATAATACACATAATTTTAAAAAGCAAAATTATTTTTAAATTCTGGTACACATAAACTACATAAAAATTATTTTAGAAAAATATTATTTTGTGTTCTATTTTAACAATATTGAAGATGTAAAAATTTATAATTGAGTTTTCTGCAATATTAAAATGTATATGTATCTAAAATGCAATAACTTCGTTACAGAAATCAATTTTTCTACAAACTTACTCAATTTGTTTGACATACAGCTTACGTAATAGCTGCATGTGTCATTGGGGGGGGGGCGAACTGCTTGCAGATGTGCTGAGCTTAAGTTTTTTAATGTCAACGTCACCTTGAGAAAACAAGGGAGGCCCTAGGGACAAGCAAATTAGCGCACACGGTCTGCAAGAGAATAACACACTCCTCCATCATTAAAGAACTTCACGACAGAGTATGCATCAAACCGGTCAGAGACAAGTGTCAGCCAGCAGCAGTAGCCATATCTAAGCCACCAGTCAGTATCTCATCCCTGCCCAAAGACCTAACATTATGAAAGAATGGCAGCCTACATGCCATTCATAAAAGCCAGAACACGAGAGGAAACAAATGTATCTCTGCACTGAAGAACTCAGTGAAGCACATGAACGAATCTGTTACGGCTTTCGAGTTGAAGCGGTAGCCAAACCCTTGACCCCTCCCAGCTATGCCCATGAAAGGCTTACTCATGGGCCTACCATGAGGTCTGCCACCGAGCAGAAAAGGCTGCTCATGCAACATTTACTCATGAAAGCTCAGAGTCAAAACAGTACTCCATGCGAGAATCGAGATACAACACAATATGCGTCTCATTCTTCTCGTAAACTCTATCCTCTAATATGTATTTCCATAAATCCTAGTTCTAGTCTTTTAAAATGCATATTAATAATAATTTTCAGAATTTATGTAATTATTTACTATATTCAGTATCTACAGCTAGAAGTACTTTTCATATTTAGATCTCTAATAACGTACCTCAAATGAAAATTCACTTAATATACCATATTTTAAATTAACATAATTACTAAATGTATACTGAAAATAATTTTCATGTCAAGGTTTTATAATAAAGAAATCGAAAAATATTTCCTAAATATAGGGTTTTAAAATTTTATATAATATACTAGCCAAAAGAATTAAAGGATCAGTCACCTTTTCTGATAAAATATGTATTAGGTCAACCGAAAAGTTTTGCTGTTTTTTTTAATACACACAAACAAAGCATAAAAACATAAGAAGCTTTCATTGAATTGCAAAATATCATTTTATTCTATGACTTTCTGCCATCTCACAGGAAGTTAGAAAACTCTTAAAAAAAAATTAGATTCACTCCTAAAGAAATTCTGGATGTACTGTTGTAGTTTCCAAAGAAGTGGGCCATTCAGAGAATTTTGAAGTGACCTGAAGAGAGAAAAATCTAAGAAGGCAAGGTCTAGTGCATGTAGGGGGAAGGGGACATAAAGCATCTTACCCATATTCAATAAGTCTTTTTCTGACATTTATCAATATGTGGGGTTAGGCATAGTCATGATGAAAAACACTTTTAAGATTGGAACACTTCACTTCGATTTCTACTTTTAAAACTGCCATTTGGGAACAGTATTTTTTTTTAATTTAATGGTGTGGTGGCAACAATTCATAACATACAGTTCTTTTGTAATCCTACTATAATACAAAGCATTAATTTTTTGGAATGCACCTCAATGTTACTAAACAAGGTTCTTTCAGCTTACTCATAATCTTTTTTCTCACATTATTATTGTATAGATCCACTTCTCAGTAATGAGCCATTTAAAGAAAAATGAGCTTCTTAATTTATTATTATTCCACCCCTCCCTAGCAAAGAATCCCAATTTGGACAAGCATATTATGTTCTATTAAAGTCTGGGGCTTTTATATCATAGCAGCTTACATGCAAAATCTTCTTCTGATGTACTGTATGTTTTGGAATATTTATTCTGTCTGATGATTCATTATCTGTATAATGTGGATTTTCAATTATAGTATTCTTAATAAATTCTTGATTACTGAGGATGGTAGTCCACAGCAGTCATCTTCGAGACTGATTTCCATACTTCACACATCAGCTTCGAGCTATGTCATCAAAAAAGTACTTAGTCCATATATGACAAAAATTTTATGAGCAATCTGGCTGACATTTTTTATTAAATAAAAGAACAAAATATGATGAAAATGAACTTTTGGGTTCTCCACTCTAAGCACTGCACTGAAACAAAAATGATACCATAACATATGCTAGAATTATGCAACTTAAAACTAACTTTGGTACAAAAGACCAAATTTAAACATATGCTGTGAACACAGTAATAAATATTACAAAAAAAATGCACTTCAATTTGAAAAACTGCAGAACTTTCTGGATGACTCAACATAATATCCGCAAACTCGCTTCTTTTTAATGTGCAAAAGGTATGCCAGAATACTTTTGTTTTGATGACTTTTTAAGGGATACTGGTTCATATATATACAAGTTATATATAAGGAAACCTATTCATTAAGAATTTAGAAACAACTTACTAATTTGGCCTGCTAGTGCAATAAGATGATAGAGTTTGAAAATATTTATTTGACTTTCAGCAAGATTATTTCATTATCACATGCTATTTTAATATAACTATTGTAACAGATTGCAGATGCATCGTATGCCATAGTTGCCAACATGGAAATATAAAAAACTGAAAAGTTCTCGAGCCAAAAACTGGGACTTTCAGGTATATTTTCACACTGTGCCACAGTACCATTTCAAAAGAACTCTAAACTGACTTAAATTCACTTACATATAAATTTGGTAATGTACCATATACAAACGTAAACAAAATTAAATAAATACTAACTGATTAAACACTGGTTAAATCTCAATAAAATGTTTTACAAATATCTAAATAGATCAAGACAATTTAAATAAAATAAAATTTAATCTCATTTCGTTAAATCTAAGTACAAAAACTGCTAATTTTATTATCGTGTATCAAAAAAGTATGTTTAATTTTAGTACTATAAAAACATTATATTTTAGACTTTAAGCCTATGTAAGTAAAAAATAATTTTGTTATTTTATTTTAGTTCAAATATAAATGGGTTGTGTGTATACAGGTAAATAAATAATATTCTTTAATTAAAAAGAAAAAAAATACTGCAACCTAGACAAAATATGCATTTGGACTACTAAAAAAAGGGGCAAGTCAAATGAGCTGTGATCTTAGTTAATCTGGAAATTCAGGTTTTATAGTAGTACAAATATTCTAAAAGCTGAAATACTTGTGGTCCAAGCATCTTGTAGGTAATACTTAAACACACATTATTATTAATATACTTGCAGAAAATTTCACAATCTTTAACTTACATTAAAATCTTTTGAATCTTGAAAAATAACTAAACATACAATGACTTAAGTTTTAAAAATACATACAAATAATTGTAATTTTATTTTCAGACATTTTTGTTCATTTATATAATTTGAAAATATTTATCAGTAAAATTCTATGTTTAGTTCAAATAAAAACATAAAATTTAATCTATTAACCTTTCTTAAAAATTTATATTCATTTCTAGCCCAGGCCTATACGAAAATTTATGCAATAAAATGTTCTTGTATTCTTTAATTTGAAAAAATATTTTTTATCAGTTTTATATTGTACAAAACATTTATTAATTTGGTATCCAGTATTCACAGGTAATACATTCTGAGATGTTGCACAGATAATAGAGAACACTATGAAAAACAGGATTTTTATTTAACATCCGTAAGTATGATTGATAAATTATGCAATAAAACATCATCAACATTAAATATTGTACTAATATAACATATACAATAATACATTACATAGCTGCCAATTCTGAAAAAGGTTTTCGACTTCATGGCAGCACCATTTCAAAAGAAATCCACATTAGTTTACTTTTGCTTTATAATGCTCAATTGAGGTTATTCAAGTATTTATAACATGATCCTGATATAAAATATATTAATATTTAAATTAGATATTCTAAATTTTATTTTCTTTTTCTATTTCATATTTTATCTTTTTCCATACTCTTGCACTAAAAATATTTCGGAGTAGTTCATCAAAGTACTTCTAAATGAAATGAAAATAATTAAGGTATATATGTACTATTGTGTATCATGTAAGACCAAATTATATACAAATATTAACTTATTAGACATCGAAGACAACTGAGATCAAAGAAAATTTAATTTGAAAAATCATGTGAGAATGAAATTGGCAAATTTATGTTTCATTAATCAAATATATTTCATTTATTGCACAAAAACTAAAACATAATGGCTAAAAATAAAAACCTGAGAGATTTGTTGATCTGTCTGTGAGACCAGGAGATATATAAAAAAACCAACAATTGAAAGCCATGAATTTCATTTTGTCCTTAATAAAGACCAAAAACCTGGAGATACAGTGATGTCATGAAAAAACAGAAGCTCTGCACTACTACAGAAAGTAATATAAAGCAGCATTATGCTCTTTCCTGTGCTTAAATAGGAAAGGAATTCGAAACATTTTAGCCTAATCTACAAAAAACAAGTAAGAAATCAAGAAATGAAGTTTTTATAATATATAGCATAAAATGCTAGTTAAAAGAATAGTAGAAATAAGAATTAATCATTTTTCTAATACTAAAATAGCACACTAGTAGTCTGCATATACTTGCAACAAAAATAATCTTATAAACTGAGATTATTTTTGTTGCAAAGAGACTGTACGTCAAACACTTTCTGTAATACTGATAGGCAAGATACTTACCACCATATTTTGGATCATCCAGCTAGGATATGAACCCAGAGTTTCTGTAACTTTAGATTACACAAGGTTTCGCAATGACTATTTCCGGTCACTGAACTTGGCTATATTTTCTCTAAATGATCGTGCAAATGTGCGACAAGACAGAATTTGGCCAATTTGAACTGATAAATTTTGGCTACATTAAGGACTGTTGTTACTTCACTTTCATAATTTACAAAAACTTATTTCAATCTTAACCTTTTTGAACTGCAGATACTGAATCAGCAGATAAGGGGGTATGACTGTACACAAATTTATCAAATTCATGGCACAACTCACGTTCAGTAAGATTACTTAACTACTGTACTGCAGCACTCTAATAAACATTCATTTGACACAAGACAAGTGTCAGCACAGGTCAGATAAGTGAATGGAAAAATGGCACTAACTTTAATACATTTAAATGTGTATTTGTCCCTGTATACATTTCACATGAGTATATGCAACACCTATGCAACACACTAATTCAATGTGAAATAGTCTACCAGTTTATCAAAGTACAATATAACAACACTTGGTCAAAGCCTAAGAAAAATATTACTGAATTTGCATTCTCTAATGTAATTGAGATGACTGATTTAAAAGGCTATAAAATTTATAAATAAGTAACAAATTATTAGCACACTCAGCATGTCACAGAGTTAACTACACTATATAGCATTACAACAAATATCAAAATTGCATAGTTTTCTGCTTAAATACTATTATAAAATAACGCAACACACACACAGATTAAAAAAAAAACTTTTTTGACAGGTTGTTGAAGATGGGTCAAATGGCATACTTCAAAAATATAAATGCATTACATGAAACACATTAAAAGCAGGATTAATTACCTGTATGTAATATACTGTTACATACTTCCCAGAACTGAGAGAACAGCACAAAAAATCTATGCCAGCAATAAAATAATACACAAAAATACTGAAATTTGTAAATAATTCATGTATATTTAAAAACAAACTCCAAAACATAAAATTATATAAAGCATGTAAAATTCAGTACATTTCATAATAATTTAGGAATGAAAAGTGCACATATAAACTACACTTATTTATAACACAGACATTTCTTTAAAAGACAACCATTTTTATAACAGCTTAATGTTTATTTACAGATGACACTGGGCGAGAATGCATTGCTGATGAATTCGATAGCTTAAGACTCACAGCACTGGAACGTCCAGACGACTGAGATGATGTTCTACAAGATGTTTGCGAAGAGTTGCCCACTTGTGATGACCTAGATGATGCTCTAGAAAGCACACCTGATGATCGACGATCATAGTCACGAAGTAAATGGAAACGACTGAGATCGCGTGAAGCTTTAGTTGACTCCAACCTCTTAAGTAAAGCCTAGAAAAAATTTTAAAATGATGATGGCATTTCTAACACTTGTGACATCAGATGTTATAATTATGCCACTGAGTTTTATGCCAATTAAAAAAAAAATAGTTATCTGATTTAAAATTGTCAAAGAAATAATCTGAATGATCAGCGATTTGAAATTACCAAAGAAAATTCAAGTTGAAGATTAAAACAAATGTTATACTTGAATAGCCTCCAAAGTATATAATGAAAAATTCACGTTAGAATTGTTCTGAATTATGAACAAAACTAATTTGTAAAATAAATTACGAGTCAATTTTCATTAATTACAGTATACCATTATTACACAAATTGGAACATAAAGCTAACAATGGCACCTCATATTACATTCCCCAAAGAAACTCAGCAAGAGATTTTTTTTTTTTTTTTTTGTAAGAAGCAAGAAGATATAAGAGGTCATGCCTGTTGTAGTATCAAGTAACTGCAACAGGCATGAAATGAAAATTAGATTGATCATCTCTTTAAGTAAAAATTTATTTAATTTGAAGTGGAATGAGCCAAACATGTCATAAAAAAACAGCAGCATCTCAATACGATGAGATGAAAAGTTTGGTTCAATTTATCTAATGATAGCAAAGTGCTTAATTTGGAATGCCTTTGTGGAAGACTTTCTAAGGAAAACTGGCTCGTATGCAGGTTACGCATGCAAAAAACTACAGAGCCAGCTTGTTCGCCGAGACTATCAGTATTCAGTGACTCGACATCTGCTGAGATGAAGAGCATAGTTCAACTATTCAATGATAATGCAACACAATAGTTCAGGACCATTTTTGAGAAGGAGTACACTTTTAACTCTTCCTTTTTTAATCCTGCAATATTCCTGGCAAGCTTATTTTTACTATCATGTATCAGAACCAGGACCACAACAGTCATAGATTTTATACATATTATTTACATTAAAAAACATCATTTAAAAAAAAAGCATACTCATCTTTCCATGAAAAAATTTATAAACACTTTTTTTAGTAATATGATACCAGAAATAATTTCTTCTATCACTTAAAATAGCAGGGAAAGCTTTTTTCTGGATCAGAAGTTTTTTACCATCAATAGTTATATGTTGTACCAAAAGGTTTTTAAGGAAGAACGTGAAATTCTCCTACGCGGTTTAAGATTTCTCTGGAAAACTGATTGATCAAATGAACTTGCATCTTTCCCAATGCACTGGGAGAATCAAGCTGCAGACCGCTGATATTACATAAAGAAGAAAGATAAGGCACATATTTAGCCTAGGTGAGAAATGGACCACTACTAACATACATGTAATAATTGTTGTGCAAGAACAAAAATAACTGGTTCCTTCCATCGCATATGCTTTGGCAAAATTTTAACTTAATTTGGTGAAAATGAGAAAAACATATGGTAACATAAAGTAAAAAACTATAATGTGCAGGGTGAGAACTAACATTTATTTACCTTTATGAAGTCCATAATTCAGCACTTGCTGTGGTGTTATTCCGTTAGAGTGGCACCAGTTAAAAAAATATGCCATGTTTTTATTTTGTTGGCCACCAATTGTTGCCAAGTATAACATCATGAAATAATAATAATAGTGTTCAAAAGACTACAAAAAATTAGTTCAGTAATAAGGAAATTGGTAAAAGTTTACAGTTGGGTGCCCCTTGTTTTTTGCCGATTCTGTTTTGACGCCAATATCGGCACCAATAAGACACAATTTCAAGATGGCCGCTACACAAAACCAAAACAAGAAGTCAAAGAATTTCACGAACTCCGTGTCCATGTGCACATCGAACTCCGTGTCCATGTGCACATCGACCTATTTTTACTTAAAAAAAACATCAGAGAATTGCACAAACTAATCATTGCACATTGCCTTTGTCCATGTGCACATTGATTTATTTTTAATTAAATAAATCAAGAAGCTCAAACCATGTTAAAATTCTCATAGTAACCAGAAATGGGGTTTCATCGCCAAAACTGAACAAAATTTTTCACCAATCGAAAGGGCACCCAATTCTTCACTAGAGCCAGGAATTTTTTTCCTTTATTTCAAAATTCTTAAAGAAAGTAAATTTTTTCTTTTTAATTTTTTAATCCAAATATTCTATACATAAATAAAAAATAACAAAACAAAACGAAATTTAATCTAAACCCAAGTCACAAAATTACAAAGATCATTCCATATTATAGAAAAAATTTCAGTTTTTGAATATAACTGATGCCACATACATTTTATCAAATATGACTCTGAATGGTGGTGAGTAGTGCGCCGCTGATGTTTATTACTCCACTTAGCACTGCCCACAATCGCTCCACAGTTTACATATCGCATCCAGTTTTGGGATGTACAAAATTATAATTGTAATTACACTGAAATGTTCATACCCAGCACTTCTTAATGCTGCCAACTGCAATGTTTTCCTAAATGGCAGTCATCAATGTTGTAGCAGAACGATAGGGAATGGCGACCAGAAAACATTCTTTGCTTTCATGGCATAAACATCCGATACCCACTGTTCCGGAAGAAGACATCCAATATTACGGCAGTCTCTTAGTCATTAGGTAATTGCCAAATTGTGTAGTCCACCATAGTAAACGAAAAGGCAAAATATGGCAAAAAAAAATAATGCAATGATATTCAAATGAAAACTAGAAATCTCGAGCCTCGATATTTCAAATGTTAAATTCTAAAGCCACCATATTTGGCGTGTTCTTATAGCATTGCTTTTCTCTTCATTTTTAACGGACGCCACTCTAACGGAATAGTACCCTTGCTGCTATAATGGAATCAAATATTTCCTCTTGTTCTACATATCACCACCACACAAATTTCTCAATATTTGAATCCAAAATTGGCAAGGCATTCCCCTTTGTCTTTTGTTTTCGCATCCCAAAGTCATTAGATTTTTTGTAATTAGATTAGAAATCATATTTTTGTAATCAGATTTACATCAGATATTGGATCTACCAGTTGTATTTATGATTTACAGCAAAATGTTTAAAACTGGTTTTTAAAATTCTTCAGTTTGATAAACAAACCAAAATTCTAAATGCATTATTTTCCTTCATGTACACTGGTTATCATAGATTAAGGAAAAATAAAAAAAAATAACGAAAAAGTTACAGGTAGAATTTTATGAAACTTACCCACAATATACAACACATAGTAAGGTATCAAATAACATAAAACAAAATTACCAGACAATTATGGTAGTATAGAAATTAGCGCATGTGTAAAATGAACAAATCAAAGGTGTCAGTTTGCTATTGGAAAAGTAGCTTCAATATGGAATACGATTACCTCTAGAAGCAATACAGCGATCTGTGATGCTTTCAACTATGCGGTCTATCAGTTCCATAGGAAGTGAGAGCCACTGCGCTTGCAAAGCGGTTGCAAGTGCAGCAAGGGTCTGAGGGGGTGGATTGAGAGCAGCTAGATGTCTCCCTAAAGCATCCCAAATGTGCTTGATAGGATTCAAGTCCTGGGATCGAGCTGGCCACTCCATGTGCATAATTGTTTCCTGTTAAAGAAAATCATCTACGATACGAGCCTTGTGTGGTCTTGTGTTGTCGTCCTGTAACAGGAAAGCATCATCTATTGCCCTGGCATATGGGTGCACATAAGCATCAAGGATGTCATCTCTATAAACCTGAGCATTCACGGTTCCCCTTGGAAAGACATGGAGGTCTGTGAGTCCACCCAAAGAGATGCTACCCCAAACACAGACACTGCCTCTTCCGTATGCATCTTTTTCACGTATGTTTGACAGATGATAATGGGTTCCAGATTCTCTCCATATCAAATAACGCCTACTATCGCTTTGTAGACTAAATCTGGACTCATCTGTAAAGAGAATAGCCCTCCAGTGGACATGTTGTCATGCCCACTGCAAACGATCCCTCCTATGGCGTGGCGTGAGCGACACACAAATGGCTGGTAACTTGCATACAGAACACCTTCGTGAAGCCTTCTACGCACAGTTGACACTGACACCAACATTCCAGTGGCTGTAGCAAGAGAATCGGAGTAGTGGTTCTTTTCCTGCATGCACATAATGTCAAATATTGGTCATCGGCGCTTGTCGAGCAGTTGGCCGTCATTGGCTGAACCTCCTAGATGGCGAATCTGTGGTTTGAAATTTCCTCCAAAGTCTATGAACCACAGAAGGACTCACATTTAGGCATCTGGCCACTTCTGTTTGACTTTGTCCTGCCTCTAGTCTCCCAATGGCTCTCCATCGTAGTTCTGCAGGCAAATGATGCCTGGGGGTCATTGTTATGAATTCTGATATCACTATCACAGTGAAATGCAGACTTGCTCTCAAACATGGACTTTTATGCTCCTCGCAGATGATATATTCCGAGTGCAGCGCCACTAATTTGCATATTGCAGTTTTACTCAGCTACTCTTACTTGGCACCATATTCAAATTTTAGGTGGTTTGACTTATTTTTTAGGGAGCTATCACTATTTTTGTTATTTTCCCTTAATTTATGATAACCAGTGTATAGTTCTTTTACCATCTCCATTAGAGTTCTGGTATCTTTGTCCAGTATTTGCACTACAAAACATTCATTCATTTCCGTACAGATTTTGGAGCAAAACTTCTCTAATATAGTTTTTCCAATCAATTAATAAGTTTTCATCTATATTTAACTGTTTTCTGCACCATGTGATGGAAGTACAAGCCAACAGTATATGAAGTGTAAAGGAGTGAGAAAAGAATCTCAGAACCATGAAACCAATTATAGGGATAAGACCATTTTTACCTACAGCGTTTCATACTGTACTACCAAATATTTTGCGGTACTTACGTATTAACGTAACCAGGCCAAAATGGCAACCCTACGTGTTATACATGGTTTTTTGTAAAGAAATTATTTTGCTTACTGGTTAGATTGAATGCCCTGAAATACTTTAACTATGGGTAATACCATACAAAAATTACTGCATTTTTTCTAATTAATTAAAAATTTAAAATGGTAAACATTTCAAAGAAGGAAAAAATACTGAACTGATATCACATGGACTATGTTCATCAAATATCTCAAAATCAAATATGTTGCATATTAAAAAAACTGGCAATTACATTTGCCAAATCTGGTGACTAATCTCCTGAATTCCGCGAGTGACCAAGTGACCTAACAAAGAAGACACAAATATTTCCGAAATAGCAGCTTGTTAGCAGTACTGTGAAAGATAAAAGTTCAATAACATTTCAAATGCAAAAAGTATCAATTAAGAATAAAATAAATATAGTATGAAGTTCAAGATCCAGAATCATCAGGGCTTGGACGATTTGGGAAATCTGGATTAAAGTTTGGATAACCCGAATTTAAATTCTGCAGCAACGAAAATCCAAGTTTAAAGGTTCCCATAATGGCACAATAGCCACAGTAAACAATAGTTAACCCATGTGGCATTTTATTACAATTTTGGTGGTTTTTAACTTGAGGGCCACTATAACCAACAAGTATGCAAATTAGCTTCAAACTTATAATACACAGATTATGATAAATATCAGAACCTAAGGTCTGTCTGCTAAGAACAAATAGTTTATGTAGTTACATCTGTTAATACTGTTCCAATCAACTGAATTTTGAAAATGACTCATGAAAAACAATGCCCACCCTTAAAAATATTTTTAAAAAGGGCCAAAAATGTAGACTGTAATAGAATATGTACAAAATCTGTAGGAAAGGCAGAAAGATGGTAGACCGAGATAATTATATACAAGGAATCTTTACAGCATCATTAAAAAATATCAAAAAAAATTGGATCATCAAGTATGAAAGTCTGCTAAATCAATATCTCTCAACAAACATATCACTACATAATTAGATTCAGTAATTTCATCAACAATCAGATTACTAAAAATCTGCACAAAGTCAGAAAAGCTGGATTTCAGCATGTTAATGTCACTCACAAATACAATTCTATAGACCCAGAAATTTATTACTGGCCAAACTACACTCATTTCTGACCCAGTTTAACATGGGCAACATATTCCCATTTTCATACAATTATTTTCCATTTGGTTAACAGTCAAATATCAAAATTAAAAATATTGAATTCAGAATCAAATCATGCACCTTACTTCCTTGCACTTCAACATGAATAAAAATTTAAAATGTTTTCATTTAATTTAAATACTTCTCTCTCAAGATATGTTCTTCAAAATACAAACTAGAGATTTAAAAAAAATATATATTACAAATAAGATACATTACAATTAATAGAAACTAATAGAATGCTTACCCCAAATTATCTGCTTACATAATTCAGAATGATTAAGAAACTTTAATGTAAAATCATACAACTGTTAAAACTTAATTTTCATTTGCTGTAATTTAAACAAAGCAAAAATATGAAAAGATGGTTGGAAATTCAGTACATCTGATTATTTACACAGTAATAATGTTTTTTTGAAAAGTGAAGGGTGATAATATGGATATATATATCCTAACTATGTATGAAATATTACCAAAATTGTTAATTATAATAATATTTATTCACCCAGTATTAATTTTAGTCTTAATAAAATTACATATAATAAAGAAGTGATCATGGTGAGCGACATAATAGATCAATAAACATTCAATACTAAATTAACTATATGAAAATTAAACTATTTTGGCAAATAATATTCCACACGATCCATATTGAACTTATTTTTTAGGGTAGGAAGGGAATGAAAAGGAATAAAAAATTCGTTGTAATAAAGTTTAAAAATGATAATCGGGTGAAAATGCGGTTTACGGCACTGCTTGGCGATTTTTTGAAAATCGCCAATTCGGCGCGTTTCTGCGAAATGTCTTTGCAATTCATTGCAACCTTCCCGACACGCTCCGCGAAAACCTATTGTAAACAAAACATACAATTCTAAACCATAAATTAGTATGGAAACTATTGCCACAAAAATATAATAATATAATATGCAAAACGAACATTACGATCATTAAAATATTCATCAGTTACCTTTAAATTAATTATTTACATTTTATGTTGTAATACTTACACATTTTATGCGTTACATAACCTTCCCAACACGCTCCGCGAAAACGTAACCAAAATGGCATCGAAGAAAGAAGGAATTTTTTTTAAAAGGGCATTAAAATTACAAACGATACCATGTACACACCGTTCCGTTTTAACTTAAAAAAAAATCTGAGAATTGCACAATGTAGGCAATGCACACAAATAAACAAAATAAGCTAGAATAACTAAATAAATTACAAGAAAATGCCATGTGCACAGCGTTCCTTTTACACTTAAAAAAAACTTCAGCGAATTGCACAATATACGCAACGTACACAAATGAACAAAATAAGCTAAATTAACGAAAATAAATTACAAGAAAATGCCATGTGCACAGCGTTCCGTTTTAACTTAAAAAAAACATCAGCGAATTGCACAATGTAGGCAATGTGCACAAATCAACAAAATAAAATAAATTGCAAACGATACCAGCGTTCTGTTCTTCAGCTGATACAAATTATTTCAATAAAAGGCAACAAAATATAAAAATTAAGCAACTTGCACTTCCAATAAAGTAATAAATGTACATGTACATTCACTCACCTCTCTCAGCATCACAGCTAAATCCATAGCGGCTTGGTATTTCGCGAAATATACGGAACGAAAATAGCCAAAACTCAACACACAAAATACAACGACAACTGAAATAACTACTTAAATTAACACATCAGAATTTCGAATAAACCGCTACGTCATCTCACATTACCAATAAAACCGTTCTCTATAAAATAGGAAACACGCATGCGCGAAAACTACATGTTTCCGTAGCTTCAAAATACCCAGTCAGCCATCTTCGCGGATATACGGAGTTACCCATGTTGGCGCGTTTATTGCTCATTCAAAAACAATCGCCGCCAAGCAGTGCCGTAAACCGCATTTGGGCCGATAATCGAAAGAAAATGCTTCAATTTATAACACTTCTGCAATGGCTCATTTCAAATCTTTGTGATTATTAAAAAAAAAAAAAAAAAAACTGTACTTTACATACCAAATTGTCTAATTCGATCTGACGTTGTTGTCTTTGTCTGTTTACTGCTGATGATGACAGAACACGAACTGTAGAATTATTACGTGCTTTTGTTCGATTTTCTTGTGCTCTAATTTTCTTAAGCAAAATCTGGTTATCATTATCAATTCGACGCACTTCTTCATTGGAAAATGATAAATTTCTACGACATCTTGCATTCTGTGTAATAACTGAAGGGTTTCTACATTTTTCAAGGGAGACAGCATTGATATTTTGCTCCATTTCTAAACGTTTCACTGCTTTTAATAACTCGTGGAGATCAATACTTTCACATTTCACACATCCTTTTTGTCCAATGTCATCAGTGAATTTAACTCCGTCTTTTTTAGGTAATTTAGGACTGCTTTCTGCAACCTGAACATCTGAACTGTCATTATTAGTCACAGCAGGACTGTGGCACTCAAAAGGTGACACTAATGGGCTTACATCCGTCATTGAATCAGACTCTTCATTCAGTTCAAATGAATCATCGCTTACAGAAGATATATCCGATTCAGATTCGGATTCTGACATGCTAGATAAAGAGCTGTCATCTGATATTTCATTGTCATCTCTAAAAATCTTGCTTTTCAATCGCGGGCTTAACAATCGTCTTGCTTTCCTTGAGTTGCACGGACTTATTTTACCACATTTATTATCTTTATAGTGAAACGGAGAAGGAATGACAGTCTCAATATTGGTTGTCTGAACGGTGCCTGTGGTACCATCACAAGAAACTGTAATCAAAGGCTTACTGAAATTACGACTTGAGCAAGATTCTGGAATATTCGATACATTTCGGCCATGTTCTGAAAAATCTAATTTATCATTTGGCATACAATTTTCAGAATTGTTATCAGAAACATATTTAGACCCTTCCTTAGAATCGGTAGAAACACTATTCTGCAGAGTAGAAGTTGTGTTACAAATATTCGACTGATCACTTTCTTCAAAGAAATCAAAGTCTATTTCACCCTGAACATCTAAATCTGCTTGAGACGCACTTAATCCTACACAAACAGACATATTTTCACTTTAAAATTCAGATGCAATTATTTAAACAAGACTATTGGCGTATCAATACATTATTTATTTATCACACATTGCAATGAACTTGAGTAACACCAGATGACCGAGACGCTTAATACTTTGGCTTATATTCAACAATGCCAGATGAGCACAACTATTACTAATACATCCACATTATTAATTGAGAGGCTATGTTGCTAGCAAAATATTTCAGAATAATTGAAGAATATAATGTTGCAGATGAGACCGGCTAATGAAAAGCTGCCGATATTTCAAAAGTATAGCTTAAATTTTAAAATTAATCTTGGATCTTGATTTTGCTGCTGGCAGGCAACTATTGAAGAGTTATAACCAGTACATAAATATTAAACCAATGGCCATTAACAGTATAAGTTTAAATTAAAGGTGTTTAACACCACGCACAGAGGCGAGATCAATAATTGAGTTATACTCATTAATTAATAATTTTTGTAATTGATAAACAATTATATATAGCAATTGATGTGCATGCTACATGCATGGCGTCCAGAGGTGAAGTGAGATCTAAAAGTATGAGCAAAGAACCTGGTATGAGGAAGTGAGGCTCTTGCCGGAACACGTTGCGTACATAACACCAAAATCACGGCTTATCAGCGGAACTTGAGCTAAGTTGTTGTTATTCGCTATTGGATTAGCACTGTTTTGTTGATCGATTCCGACCTAATTTTCAGAAATATGGGTGGAAGTGCTGCACCAAATCGTTCGAATCAGTTCAAAAATAAATTTAGGATGTTCCGTTTCCCGAGAAAAGAAGAAAGACGAAGAAAATGGATAGTTAATTCTCTTAGAGATCAATGGATTCCGGGCCCAGGAACGTGTCTTTGTGAGGCAAGTTTAGCTTCGTATTTTTTCATAGAATGTTAAAAAATTACTCTTCGTATTTCTTCAAAATATGTATTTAAACTTTGTGCTCGGCTAAGAATGTGATGTGCTTTTTTCTTCATTTAATTTTACTGTACGATTGGTGATTTAAAGAGCATTCTATGTTTTGATTCTGATGTATTGTCGCCAAATCTGTTAGTTGGCGCCAATGTTTAAAACTGGATAGTATGATAAATGATTTTGGTTTTTCTTTATGGTAGGATAAATATATTCTGTATTTCTTAGACATTTTGAAGAAGTTAAGTATTAATTTAAATATTCGATGAATCATTTTGATCCCATTATTACGCTTTATTGTGGAAGTAAATTTTCATGTTGTATTCTTTTTAACTATAGTTACTTTAAATTTATTTTCATCGTGAGCAGGAAATATGTTTTGGTAAAAGTTTACAATTGGGTGCCCCTTGCTTTTTTGGCGATTTTTTTGACGCCAATATCGGCGCCATGGTAAAAGCTTAGAATACTTTGCGTAAACAAAATTGCGAAGGCGGAGCTAAGTGACGCCCAAAAATGGGTGGGACTAAGCTTGTGACGTCACAATGTATTCTCTATAGATATAGAAATACGAAATACGTATAATAAATTGCTTTTATTTCAAATTACCATGATGCAGTAAATTAATTCTACCAATCATTAAAACGGTAAGCATCGTCGATGCCTCTCATACTTATATTTCAAACAGTTTCAGTTTTTTCAAAGATTTTTAAGCTTTAACATTTAAACAAAAAAAAAAGTTTTTTTTTAAATTTAAATTCATATTATGGAACACTTTAATTTTATCATTTTTATAATTGATATTATTATTACTTACTGCTACGTGATGATGCAATCCCTTACATACTAATAAGCAGCCAATCTTCATTTTTTTCTAAAAATTTTAAACTTTACATTTATAAAAAAAGAAAAATATTTTTGTTCCATATCAAAATCATACACAGCTTTCATATCACTGTTTCTTAAATCCCTAAATCAAATCATATTTTCCGTAGGCATACTACATTTCAACAAACTAATAAATAAAAAAAATCTAATTTCTCACAATGAGATAAAATAAGATAAGAAAATAAATACTTCAAATTTCGAGCACTAAGCAATGCTTCACACACATATTATTAATGAATTAATATTATCAAGTGCAATTACGATAGAAAACACTACATATTAAATGATAACGTAAAAGTTATTTATAGGGTCAAAGTTTACACTTTTGGTAGTGTAGGTACAGTAGATTGTTTGGTACAGTAGATTGTCGGATTATCGATATTCATCTTAAATCGAAAAGCGTTATTAACATATCAAAACAAAACAATTTAAAATAAAATTTAAATACAAAAAACGTCTATAATATAATTTACAATTAAAACAGCAATGCACATTTAATACACAAATGATACATTAAACATTGCATATAAAATATGTTACGTTACCGCTCGGCATCACATACAACCTAGCTTTGCCCATGTGCGCACCGATCTGTATTCGCTCGAAAAACACCAAAGAATTGCAGAAACTCGGTGTCCATGTACACATCGATCTATTTTCACTTAAAAAAACATCAGAGAATTGCACAAACTCGGCATCGCGCACTGCCTTGACTTTGTCCATGTACACATCGATCTATTTTCAGTTAAAAAAACATCAGAGAATTGCACAAACTCGGCATCGCGCACTGCCTTGACTTTGCCCATGTACACATCAATCTATTTTCACTTAAAAAAAATCAGAGAAATGCACAAACTCGGCATCGCGCACTGCCTTCTCGGCATCGCGCACTGCCTTGACTTTGCCCATGTACACATCAATCTATTTTCACTTAAAAAAAATCAGAGAAATGCACAAACTCGGCATCGCGCACTGCCTTCACTTTGCCCATGTACACATCGATCTATTTTCACTTAAAAAAAATCAGAGAATTGCACAAACTCGGCATCGCGCACTGCCTTGACTTTGTCCATGT
>KK113271.1:129946-164902 GCA_000611955.2 Stegodyphus mimosarum | reverse complement strand
TGGGTGGATGTGCTGCACCAAATTGTTCGAATCAGTCCAAAAATAACTTTAGGATGTTTCGTTTTCCGAGAAATGAAGAAAGACGAAGGAAATGGATAGTTAATTCTCGTCGAGATCAATGGATTCCGGGCCCAGGAACGTGTTTTTGTGAGGTAAGTTCAGCTTCGTATTTTTCCATAGAATATTAGAAAAATTACTCTTCGTATTTCTTCAAAATATGTATTTTCGTTTAACTGTCACTATTTGACGATCAACTGATTTTATCAGTACAAAATCAACTGCGGAATGTGTATGTGTTTATGCAGTAAAATATCGCCAATATTGTTTGTGATGGTGTTTCTTCTATTGTCCTGAATAGTTTATTCTGTTTGTAAAATTTGTATCGTACATTTCATATAAACTTTGTGCTCGGTGATGTGCCTATTTTTGATTTAATTTTACTGTACGATTGGTGATTTAAAGTAACATTCTATGTTTTGATTCTGATGTATTGTCGCCAAATCTGTTAATTGGCGCCAATGTTAAAAACTGGATAGTATGATCTAAATAAATAAATGCTTTTGGTCTATTTATATTTAAGAAAGTAACAACGATGACGTCATATAACGTTTAAACAGAGTAACGGTAACCCTAAAGTGACGGCAATGGAAGCGAACCAAGTTAAAACTATCATAATAACCAGAAAGGGCGTTTTATCCCCAAAAAATTAAACAAAATTCGTCGCCAATCAAAGGGGCACCCAATTCTACACTAGAGCCTATGTTTTAAGTAGTTTTACAAACATGATTAGGTTTTTTTAAAAATTTTGTTCTGTTTTCATATAAAAATTAAAATTTATCAGAAAATTACATTCTTAAATTAATATAATAAATATAACTGTAATTAAATACTAGTTATTTTAATTTTTATGTTAAATTTCATGCATGCTTTTTTTAAATTTGCAGGTACATTTTGAAGAAAATCAGTTTGAGTGCTCTAGGCAAGATGGACGTAGAAAACTAAAGCCCAATGCTGTGCCAACTCTCTTCAATGTGCCTAATCCTCCACAACTGTTGACCCTACAACGTTTAAAAGGCATTGGTTTACCAAAGCACCATTCAGTGACATCCAATTTTTATAATGTATCTGTTTTTTATTTTTATGGTTTTCATAAAAAATATATATTTTTTTATTACACATAGACTAAGTTGCTTTATAATAGAATCAAAATATTGAAATTAAGGCACTGTGTGATAAAGCTTTAATTATAATGCCTAAGATTAGATTAAAAAATTAAAATTTTTAATATAATATATTAATCCATAATGTTGGCTAAAATTTTACTGTTATTATATGTATAATTAAATATGCACTTTGTTATTATAATCATATATTTAAAATTAGGCATAAAACCTCAGTTTGATGAAGTTTTTGTAGTTTTTCCAGGAAGTCATGCATGGGTCTGTTTTCTTCATATTTATTCCTGAAAGGGAGAAACCTGTATCTGATTGCCTTCAAAGTCAAAAGAGTTTAAATCAAAAATCTGGATTAAACTAAAGTTTCTTTTTTGCTTAAATATAAATTCTAGATAAATAGAGAGGAATAAGCATGGAGTAAGTAAAAGAAATAATACTGAAATTAATAACTTTAATTTTGAATAATACATAGAATTAAATGTATATTTTAATGCCTTATATGTCTTGTCTGAATGTTATTTTTTCTTTAAAGATTTACAAAACTTATCAGGATTATTTATATAATTTATTTTTAAAATTACATTAAGTAGATTTTATTTATCAGCATTTTCAGGGTGGCTTGCTGTACAGTTTACCCTTATCAACTGAAGTGATTTCTGTTGCTGAACCATTTGTTGCAAGTCTTCATTTGAACAGTTATTAAATATTTACTACTATAAACTTTTTCTAAAGAGTATTAACACTGTTTCTGTAATTTAAAAATATGATAATGTAATATGTTCTTAAGTTTAAGAAGTATGAATGCTATGAACAGTCTTAATATATTTTTCCTTTTTTATAAGGTGAAAATTACTTTTGAAATGCTATTGATTATTTTTATCAGACCAAAGTTTCTAAATTTCTTTCACTTCCACATATTTCATATATAATAATTTCTTTTAGGTTCATTTGCAACAACCTTCAGCTTCATATTTTGGAGAAATAAATTTTGCTGCTGAAGTATCTGATGTAAATTGCCATTTTGCACTTCTAAAAAAGTTTAATAGTTTTTTAACATCTGTTCATAAACTGTACTATGTTTTTTTAAATGTTTCCATCTTCATAATCATACACTTTATTTCATTTCAGTTGTATGTGCAACAACATTTAGCATTATCTTCTGATTAAATAACAGGTGCTAGTAAAGCATCTATGCTATGTTTTCATTTGAGCAGCTATTAAATGTCATATGTTTTACATATGTTAATGAATTTTAATAGGATTTCTGAAATATGAAATTGTTTGTCAAACTGTGTGTGTTGCTAAACAGCTGTACTATATCTGGCTGTTGTGCTATGGAATTATTTTTGAATTTTGAGTGTAACAGTTTATTATCTGTTTATGAATTATAAAATATTATGTAAAATAATTTCTTAAAATGAATGTAGTTTATATCGTCTGTATTTGTAAATTTCTTATGTATATTTCAGGTTTGTTTACAAGAACAAGCTTCAAATTCATCTTGTGATAAAATGGAATCTATTTGTGAAGGATCTCATGTAAGTAGATAATTAGTATATTATTAAATTGCTTGCTTATACAAAATGTTCTATAAACTAATTTTCTTTTGTAAAATGAATGTAATTAATTTCATCAGCATTTGCAAATTCTTTATGTATTTTTCAGGTTTGTTTGCAAGAACAACCTTTAGCCTCATTTTGCAATGAAATACCATCTATTTGTGAAGGCTCTGATATAAGTTGATAATTAATATATTATTAAATTGCTTCCTTATATACATTTAAAATGTTCTATAAACTAATTTTTTGGTTAAAGGAAGGTAATTAATTTCATTAATATTTGCAAATTCTCTATTACATTTCACATTTGTTTGCAAGAACAACCTTTAGCCTCATCTTGCAATGAAATACCAAGCATACACCAATGAATGCTGGGAGTTACATCTTCTGTTCTATTTCAGAACAGGCTGGCTGCATGGTTGGTTTTTTAGTGGTTTTTTCCCACGTTTAATGTGAATACAAGCCAGTTCTCCTTAGAAAGTCCTCCACAGTAGAAGATCTCATAGTCAGCTAAATCAAATTTACTTTTGTGTGACCTTAAATCTGAGGCACCAATAGTAAATCTGTTTTAGCATATTATTAGGAATTTTGAATGAAAAATATATTGCTACTGTGAAAGAATGATCAACTGATGTTTACCTTACTAATTAGTGTCTTATAGTACTGTAATGGCTTGCAGGATTTTTCATAATGTGATGTTACATATGTTTTACTCTTCTTTGTTATCAAATAAATAGAGTATATTCCTAATCAGACATTTCTTCTTTTGTACTAGTGTTATGTATTATGATGTGATAATTTGGATTTGCTTATAGAGTATATAACAGTATTTTTCTAGATGCTAATAGAACCAGTGTATTTTATTTATTGCTTTAAAACAGGTTTTGAATCAAGGCTTTCTTTTTTTTTCCCCTTTGAGTATGCGCATAAAACTTACTCAAGCTATATTTATAATATATCAATGAGATATATGTAAATGAAGTAAATCTGTTAGGTTAGCTCCTTTAATGAAAAAAGAACTAAAATAAAATGATATGCTTTGAAAACAAGAATACTATCTGAATAGAGCCAAAGTTGGCACATCAAACCTAAATTGCAACCCTAAAGCTTAGCTACAAAATGGCTGATGAGTCAGTCTGTATCTCTAGTAGCTCTACAAAAGATGAACACGTTAAAACTTGAATGTTGATGTCAGCCCTTTAAATCAGCGAAATGACGCCTGACCGACTATTCATATTTGACCACAAAAAAAAAAAAAACTACTGCAGCTGTATGGATGAGAGTGGTTGTAAAAGAAGTGGAAAAAAATTAGCTTTAAAATGAACCAAAATTTGAAAATTCGATTTTTTTTTTAGAATTTAAGTTGGGCTGGCGAGCACATGGAAAACGATTGGCGAGCACATGGTTGGGCACTGCTGTCCTAGACCAATTTAATTAGTTATTATGTCAGAAATTAGAAGATATTTAGGTTACTGTACACAAAAATTTCACTTTACTTGCACATTATAAACATTTGAAAAGATATAAACTCTAAATGAAGGAGTAAATAATATTATACTTAATAGCCAAACTTAAGAACCTGAACCAGGTTCCCAATTATTTACCTAAATTTTTCTTTTTTCTTCATTTGTAGGAAATTGTACTTGAGCAATTAATAGCTGCACATCCGCCCAGTTTACATAAAAAAGTACAAGAAATTATTGCACCGCTAACTATGCAGCCGCTATTAATATTCCCACTGGGCTCAAGAATGGCAGATGGTTCAGCCTGTAGGAGCCTTAATGCAGATAGCTTCAGAACCATTCCTTTCTGTTGCAGTACAAACAAGTAACAGTCTATATGCCACAAGAAGGTGATATATTTTATTGACTCTTAATCGTTTATAAAGCACTGTTCCACGAACATGTCTACTTCTATCCCATCCATTACTTAACTATTTTACTTTTCCAATTCTCCAACATTTTTCTGTAACAACTGAAATTTTAATTGCACTTCCATAATTATCATCAAAATTCTCTTTGTTGATGTCTTCATATATCTCATTAATAATCCGTGTGAATGAACTTCTTGACACTTTCCTCGATTTGACGATTTTTTCCCGTGTTTACAAATAATATCCTGTTGCTAGGAGGCCATAATAGATTGGAAACTATGATCATTCACTTCAGTAAATAAACTCTACAGAGTCATGTTATGTGGCATGTGAAAGTACGTCAGAAAAAAACATATATTTATCTACAGAAAAAAAGCAGGTTCGTTACAAGTTACGGTTTCACATACTGCTACCTTACAAGAAAATACACTGTTGAGAGTCCGCTGCAGCTAAGTTATTGTCATCAAAAGGCAGGGCTCGTCAGCAGCAAGCAGTCTTATATGTTCTCATTCAACTTTTTTCAGTCCTTAAAAATAACATTTATTCGAGGATGCCACTGTTAACCTCATATCCAACATAACAAATCAACTGAGAACCATTTGAAATGCTTTTTGTTTCGTCTATCTGAAGCGAATAAAATAGACAAGTATAATGCTTTAAATCCTTCTTCTGTGGCTAAAACTAGAGTGGAAAGTCAATAGGTTAGTTGGCAATAAATTTTGTAAACTGTAAGGCTTGGAAATAATGGAGCATAGCCATGTGAAATTTCCAGATTTTTAACTATAGTTAGGTGTATACAGTTAATTGAAATTTCACATTTTTAGAAAGCTAAGAGGATCACAAAGGCAGGCTTCGGGTACTACAGATTGAGAAATACAGTTTTAGATAATTACAGTTGATTTCAAGGCCATAAACAAAGACAACAATGTAAAATGCCGCTCAACAGGGATAATGGTTACTGACTCTGATTACTATACCAAAGGGCCCGGGGAAGGCATGGATGTTTGTAAATGTATAGTGTCTGTGCAGCGTGGGGGCACTCTAAATATACGGCAAGCCAGAAGTCATCCCAAGAGGTTGGTGGTAAGGGAAAAGGAGTGGGAGAGCCTCAGACCTGTACTCCCGGGGCACTCTCCATCAAAACTGGGGGTGGAACTAAGCACAGTAATACTGTCACCTTCATCATACTCAAGGGTGTTGCCAGCGACAGGCGCAATCTTGCACTCCTTGCCATTTCGTGAGCTTGTTCTGATGTTACTGTCAGACAAATGAGGTAAGTCACAATATAACAACAATGAAAAGCATTTTAACCCTCTGACCGGCACGGGGTTTCCCTTAAAAAGCCCAAATTTCTGAAAACTGCCATGAGAAAGAGCTATTTTCTTGATTTTAATGCCAAAATATCATTGGTACTTTATAACTGTATTTTACATTTTGAATATATTGCCTTAAATTCTTGGACATATTTTAAGAGGCATAAATATATACATTTTTACAGACATCACAAAAAATATTCTAGGCCATATATCATACCTGCCAACTTTTACGAATTTTTCGCAATTTTTACAAAAATGCGTTTGTCTTTACAATTTTACGATCGTATTTCATTTTTTACGATTTTTTTCCTTTTTCAAGTGTTTTTAATGATTTTTGTCGAAATTTTAGAATTTTTCGCCAATTGCATCGTGTTTTACCACCAACTATCAACTACTTCGAATCCAGTAACCTGCGTTTTCTCCCAACTCGCTGCTTAACCAGCCAATCCAATACGCTGAACTTGTTTCTCCCACACTTTTCTTTGTGGGCTCCAGATTATTTTTTTCGCGTTCGCTTCAGCAGCAAGGGAATTACTCAGCGAGCGTGGATTGTTGCATTCTGTTTTTTTTTGTTTGTTTGCACGTGCTACGAATTTTCTTAACGAATTTTCTTAATACGTCGTGGTTACGAAATGAGTTAAAAAAAAAAAACCGTATTCTCAATATTTTCGGCCTGCCTACAAAGCCGAATTTCCAACAATTAAAGAATCCTTCAAAGGAAATAACTATGCATTTTGCAACGTGTGCGTGTGTGACTTCATAATAAGTCACGGTGGAAGAAGCCACATTGTGAAGCATGTTAAGTCTAAAAAGCATGAAGTTAATGCTTTGGCTTCGACAACGTCAAAGAAAGTGGATGATTTTTTTTCAAATTCGGCTACGAATTCGGATGCCGATGTCGTTTTGGCAGACTGTTTGTTTACTGCATTCCTCATCGAACACAATGTGCCGCTAGGCGCTGCCGATCACGCCGGTCAACTTTTCAGACGGATGTTTCCCGACTCCAAGATTGCTCAGTAATATGCTTGTGCTCGCACGAAAACATCTTCTACTGTGAACGAAATTGCTTGCGATGCACAAAGTAAAACGAGAGCTGCACTCCAGAATTCAGCATTTTCGGTGTCAATCGATGGTAGCAACGACAGCGATTGGAAGCTTTACCCCATTGTTGTCACATATTTCTGTGATGTTTCTAATGAAATGAAAACTCATCTTTTGCGTCTTCCATTGTTAAATGGAGACGCTACGGGCGAAAATATTGCCTCCTTGGTAATTAATGAGTTGAAACAACTTAACATCCCAATATCAAACTGCATTTCATTTGGTGCAGATAATGCTCATGTCATGGTGGGTGACAAACAAGGTGTAGCCTCTTTCCTCAAAAAATAACAAAATGAATTAATTGTTATTGGATGCCACTTAATTAATTTGGCAGCAGAAAAAGCTGCAGCTGCTTTACCATTAAATATTGACCAGCTTCTGATTAATGTGTTTTTCTATCTGGAAAAAAGTGTAAAAAGGAAAGAAAACCTAAAGAATTTCCAAGAACTGTGCTCTGGTGAAATGAGAAAAATTCTGAAACATGTATGCACGAGATGGTTATCCTTAGGCAGAGCGCTAGGAAGGTTTATTGAACAGTGGGATGCATTGCTAAAATATTTCCACGAAGAGACCAAAACGAAACCACAGATCCCATCAAATTTGTCGGCATATAAGATTCCGAAAACCAACTTTGCTTCTAATCAAAATGCTTTAAAAGGGAAAAGCCAACACACAGAATCAAACCCTTTAAAAAGAAAATGCTTAGAAGACTCCTCAAAGGTCAACTTTGTTAAAGAAGTTGAAGGGAAGAAGAAACAGTCTTCTATTAGCCGGGAGGAAAGGATTTTCTATCTTCTTTCTTCGGATTTGAACAAAGCATATTGTAGTTTTGTGTTAAGTACCATTAAGATTTTTGAAAGTGTAAATACCCTTCTACAATCAGCTTCGCCAAAATCTCCCCTGCTTATCCAAATTCTTAATGATCTTTTGAAAGAACTTTATACTAAGTTTGTAAAACCGTCCGTTGTGAAAAACAGTGTGTTGATTCGTGTTGCCTATAATAGTTTGGCAAATCAAAAGGATGACAATGATCTTATAATTGGAAATCAAACCAGGGAACTTGTAAATTCTTTGAAAGATCATGAGAAAAAAGAATTTTTTCAATGTGTTAGAAAGTACTTTTCCTCAGCCTGTGATTACATTGTAAGGAAGTTTCCTTTGCAAAATGAAGTTCTTTTAAATGCTGAAGTGGCAAATTTGAAACAAATTGAAAATTCATCTTTTGAAAAGATTCGTTTTTTTATTGATAAATTTCCATTTTTGTTAACAATTAAAGAAAATGAATGCCATAATGATGCTTTAGATGAACTACAGAACCAATTTTCTGCTGCACAGATTGAAGACTTTGCCAGTTCTGGAGAAGATAGACTTGATGTCCTCATTTGTACCTTAAAAAGAATAAAAAGAGCTGATGGAACACCAAAATATGATAAGACTAGCAAGAGTTTTATGTGCTATTCTCGTAATTCCACACAGTAATGCTGAGTGCGAGAGAGTCTTCAGTGTTGTGAAGAAAAACAAAACTATGTTTCGTTCTTCAATTTCACCAAAAACTCTAGAAAACATTTTAATTGCTAAATGTTATGAGGAAACTAATTGTTATGACAGGAAATTTTCCAAAGAATTTTTGGCTAAAGCCAAAAAATGCACTCTAAATTCATTGCAATAATTTTTTTGTGTAACATTAAGTTCTTGTTTTATGTTTCCTAATAAATTTTTTAGTTACTACTTAATTGAGATTTACTAATGTAAGTACAATTTTCTTTTTTCTATTTGTATAAATTGTTATTTTTTTAATATCAAAGCATGATATTAATTCTTCATGTTCTTCTGAATTTTGATCTCTAGAAGTTGGCAGGTATGCCAACCCTATACATGGTCTTGCTGGTTAGAGGATTAAATAACATAATAAATAAGTGACAACATAAATATAACATCAGTGTATTTGAATATATATCAATAAAACCCATCATGCTACTCAAAGAGTTAAATGAAATAAAACTTTTTCACAGAATCATCTGCCTTTAGATGTATTTATTTCTATATAGCAAAAGTGGATCTTTTTTGTTTTTTTGTAATATGTATAATTAGAGATGGGATTCTCTTAATCTTTTAAAGGATTATAGATTCGAAAATGTTAATATTTGTACTTTTTTACCATTCAAATCTTAATCTAAATCATCAAATATTTAACTTCGCAAAAATTACTTTTATTAAAGTTCGGTTGAAGCATTCATTAAAAAAGAACATGATTAAGGCAATTACAGTGATACCTGGATTCCAATATCAGCCTTGCTGGCAGCCTAGAGTACCAAATTGCAAGTGTGCTTTATTGAACTCATCAAAAAAACAAGATTTTAATTTTTCAAGACTAAGAACTGTGTAGGAGACGGCTCCATTAGGACAGATTACGCAACAGCCAGGCGGCTACAACAGGAGTGCCTCTCGGGATAGGACTATTTTTATTATTACTTTTTTCCTTAACTGTAAAAGAGACGGAGAAATTGTTATGTAAGAGAGTAGTAGTGTAACGTTTCGCTAGTAATGAGATATCTGTATTAAAATTTTGATTTAAAGTAATCCTTGCTGTGATTATTTCTTTTGAACCTGCACGTTGTAACCCAGAGAGTTGCAACATAGTATTTCTGGCGTCCGCTACTTTTATTTTCTGCTCAAATATGGATATCAAAGCTTTGAAAGCGAAAAGAAAGTCGCTGCGAACAGCATTCACGGTTTGCTGCAACGCTATTACTCAGAAGATCGAAACTGAAACCTTACAAAGTGACGAAGTCAGTACATTGCTTAAACAAATTCAAGATAAATTCGCACGTTTAGAAACAACTCAAGAAGAAGTTTCGAATTTGCTGCTAAGCGATGATACCCTTCAAGAAGAATATTCCAAAGATTTTTCTGAAGCGGAGGAATACCGAGATAAATTCTGCTCAGTTTGTTCGCTATTGGAAACTGCAGAGAAAACAGATTCCTCTACGGAAGAAACAGCAAGTGAACAAAAAAGGAAATTCAAGCTTCCGAAGCTAGAATTGAGGAAATTTAGCGGAGATCCGAAAGACTTTCTTGCCTTTTGGTCCCAGTTTGAAAAAATTCATAAAGATAATGCTATTGTGGATGAAGATAAATTTCAATATCTGTTACAGTGTGTGGTAGCAGATTCTAAAGCAGCAAGATTGGTAACAAGTTTTCCACCAACTAAAGAAAATTATCCAAAGGTGATTGCGCAACTTAAGGAACGCTTCGGCAGAGATGAACTTTTGGTTCAGATTTATGTACGGGATCTACTTTCAATAGTAATGAAGAATGCTGCTGGTCGAATTAAAGGAGATTTAGCAGAACTTTATGATTTACTTGAGAGCAAACTCATGGCACTCGAAAGTCTGGGTAGAACTAAAGAAAAATTTGCTGAATTTTTAGAGCCACTTGTTGAATCCTGCTTACCAGAGACTGTTCTTCGTGCATGGGAAAGAAGTCGTTCGATGGAAGATAATACGCCACACCAAGATAGTGCGCGTTCCCTGGATAAACTTTTATCCTTTCTTCGCAACGAAGTGCAAAGTGAGGAGATGATTAAGCTCGCTCGTACCGGGCTGGGAGCTTCGCGTTCTGTACATTCGCGTCCACATTCTGATGATCCGGATTGCTCTACAGCTGCTGCTCTGGTAAATGTTCAAGATAATACAGGTAGGAGAAATTTACGTTGTATTTTTTGTGAGAAATCCCATCATTCTGCCGAATGTTTTTCTGCTAGAAAAATGTCTTTGGAGGATAAACGAAAACTTTTGGCTCAAAAGCACGCTTGTTTTCGCTGCCTACGCGTTGGACATAGTTCGCGGGCATGCAGAAGTAAAGTAAAATGTTTAAGTTGTGATAAATTTCACTATACCATTATGTGCTCTACTAAAGAACCTGTAAAGTCAATTGACACTGAAAGTACTGTTATTTCAAGTAATGTGTTGTCTAATCAGTCAACTGTTAACGAAAATGTCTATCTGCAAACGCTTGTTTTGAAAATTGTATTTGAGGGTAAACAGCTTAAAGTTCGTACGATTTTGGACAGTGGTTCACAAAAGTCTTATCTTTCAGACAGAGTCATTACGTTTCTGCAACTGCGTCCCAAATCGAAACAAACCATTATACACGGTTTGTTTGGGGGGAGAGAGACTAGTCCTCATTCCCATTTAGTGTTTGATGTTAATTTAAGAAATCTGGAAAGTACATATGGCCGTAATTTTGAAGTACTTTCTCAGAACAAAATATGTGGATCTGTTCCAAAAGTAGTTGATCACAATACCTTAAAAGAATTAAAAGAAAGAAATATTACCTTGTCTGATTTGCAAGCTACAGAATATGACATTGAATTACTTTTAGGAGCAGATGCCATAGGGGACATTATTACTGGCAGCTCTCTGAAACTGAACTCGGGTGTAACTGTAGTGGAGACTAACTTCGGATACACTGTGATTGGCAAAGTAAATAACTTGGTCACTATTCCAGCATTGCTAGAAAATAATTTATGCAGCAATGCAGTTTCGTTGCACTGTGCTAATTTTGGTGTAACCGAACTCTGGAAATTAGATGCCATTGGCATAACAGATCCAACAGAAGATGTTAAACGTAAGCTTGCTCACTGTGACACCCTTAAGCAATTCAAAGAGAATTTAAATGTTCTTCCAAATGGACGATATGAATTGCCACTACCTTTTAAATCTGAAATCCTGTTACCTAATAACAAGTCTATGACCTTTAGAAGGCACCACCGAATGTGCCAGCGAATTAAAGAGAAAAACCAGTTAAATGACTATAAGGTAGTTTTTAAGCAATGGGAAGATTTAAAAATAATAGAAAAGGTTCCTGAAACTGAAATTGACAATTTGGGTTATTATTTGCCCCATAGACCTGTCATAAAACTTTCTAGCCAGACAATGAAAGTAAGGCCGGTGTTCGATGCTTCGGCCAGAGAGAAAAATCAGCCGTCTTTAAATGATTGTTTAAACACAGGCCCAAACTTAATTGGACTTATACCTGATATAATTGACAGGTTTAGATTGTATGCAATTGGTTTATCATCGGACATTGAAAAAGCGTTCCTTCAGCTTAGTATTATACCAGAACACAGAGATTTTTTGAGGTTTTTTCTTCCAGGTCTTGAAGAACCTATGATTTACAGACACTGTAGAGTGGTGTTCGGTGTTTGTTCATCTCCGTTCCAACTCTCAGCATCGATAGAGCATCTCTTGGATAATTCACCTGCCGAGTTTGACGATGTGACCCAAAAATTAAAGCATTCGTTTTATGTCGATAATTGCGTCACTGGGGTTCAAGATATCAAACAGCAAGAAAATTTTATAGTTAAGGCGACAGAAGTAATGGCTCGAGGATGTTTTAATCTACGGGGTTGGGAAAGTAATGTTCCGGGTAATTTTATCTCTCGTAGTTCAGGTGTAACTTCGCTTCTTGGAATCTTATGGGATTTGGACAAAGATACATTGAAATGTAATTTTAATTACTCAATGGACAATGAGATAAGTAAACGTAATATTTTGGCTATAGTACATAAAATTTTTGATCCTCAGGGTTTTTTGAGTCCAACCACCTTATTACCAAAATTATTATTACAGGAGGCTTGGACTATGAAATTAAAATGGGACGATCCCTTGCCCGACAATATTCAAAAAACTTTTCAGAAATGGCGGGATGAAATTAAATATCTTGAGAAAATTAGTATTCCACGCTATGTAGAAATAAATGAGACTTCAGAGTTGCATCTGTTCGTTGATGCATGTAAGAGCTCCTATGGTGCATGTGTCTACATTCGAACTGTAACGCCTGTGGGAGTCAACATTCGGTTGATCAGAGCCAAATCCAGGGTAGCACCGTTAAAAACTTTGACAATTCCCCGTTTGGAATTAATGGCTTGTTGTATTGGTGCGAGATTGGTTCACTCAATATACGCCGCCTTGGATTTGCCTGTTTTGAAAATTATTGCATGGAGTGACTCTATGGTAGCACTCTGGTGGATTAAGAACCGTGGTGATTGGTCAGTTTTCGTAGCAAATAGAATAAATGAAATAAATAGTCTGATTCCTTCTCAGTTTTGGCGCCATGTACCAGGTGATTTAAACCCCGCAGATTTACTCTCAAGAGGCAGTTCCCCTCGTTCATTTTCCGATTCTCTTTGGTGGGAAGGCCCGTCCTGGCTCCTGGAACCTCTTCAAAATTGGCCCCCAGACCGCCTGGCTTACGAGACCTCTGAGGTAGAGCGAGAAAAAAGAAAAGTCAGGTTATGCAATCTTAATTCAATTGAAGAGGAAATACCTTGGTATGCTACTAGGTTTTCAAATTATCAATCCATCATTCGACTAGTCTCATGGGTATTGCGGTTTGTAAAAAATGCAAGAAGTAAGCGTGCATTTCGTGAGACTGGAGATTTAACCGTTCATGAAATGGAACAGGCAGAAAAAACTCTCGTAAAAATTGTACAAAGTAGGTATTTTCCCTCCGCGGACTCTGTTCCTAATATGAGTTTCATTTCAGACGGAGAGGGTATAAAAAGGGTGAAAACCCGTATTACAGAGCGATCAGACAACCCTGAATTTATTTGTCCAATTATTTTACCAGGCCAGTGCATTTTCACACAGCGCCTGATCGAATATTATCATTTGCAAAATTGTCACGCTGGTACCCAAATACTCCTCGGAATAATAAGGGAACGATTTTGGATAGTGAGGGGCAGAAGAGCAGTCAGGAAAGTCGTAAAAAATTGTGTAAGATGCCATCGATATAAGGCCAAGTCTCCTGGTTGCGAATCGGTGCCCCTGCCGGGCGATCGTGTCAATGACGCTGCAGTGTTCGAGGTGGTTGGAGTTGATTTGGCAGGACCCTTGTACGTGAAGGGAGGTGAAAAAGTTTGGATTGTTTTGTTTACGTGCGCAATATATAGAGCGATTCATCTGGAATTGACTTCATCACTGTCTACCGACACCTTCTTGATGTCTTTGAGACGATTCGTAGCCAGAAGGGGGAGACCGAGAATAATTTATTCCGACAACGGAACTAATTTTCGAGGAGCGCAAAGAGAACTAAGTAACATCGATTGGGAAAAAATTTTGAGGCAAACGGCTACAGAACGCATAATATGGAAATTTAATCCCCCCACAGCTGCTTGGTGGGGCGGCTGGTGGGAGAGGTTAGTTCGTATGGTAAAGGAACTGTTGAGAAGGACACTCGGTAACGCAGTTCTTACAACCGAGGAGTTGCAAACAGTATTGTGCGACTGTGAGTCAATAATTAACTCTAGACCTCTTACCTATCTGTCCGAAAATTCAGATGATTTAGTCCCACTTTCCCCAGCTATGTTTCTCATCGAGAATCGCAACTCAGGTGTTCCCGATGTTGATTTCTGCGATTCAAAAAATCTTCGAAGGAGGGTTAGACATCGCCAAAAACTATTTAATGATTTAAGACATAGATTTAGGAAGGAATATTTAGGCCTTCTCGTCCAGAATAAAATTCAGAAAGGTCCATCATCAGAGCTGCGGCTGGGTGAAATTGTCCTAATCGGAGATGACGTCAAAAAACGGATGCATTGGCCTTTAGCAAGGGTCGTTCGACTGATTCCCGGAAAAGATGGCAAGGTGAGAACTGTGGAATTGAAAACTCAAGCTGGTGTTCTGCTACGTCCCATTCAGCAGGTCTTTCTTTTGGAAGTGCAATTAACGGACACCCCCACTGATACTTTGCAGAATAATTCTTTTACTAATCCTTTTTCTTCTTTTTCTAGTGATTAACTTTCTGATCATAATGACTCTTCTAATGTTCTACGTAAAGTGTCAAGATTTGGACGTGTAATCAAGGTGCCTCAGAAATTAGATATCTTCGACCAGGTACTGTATGTCTTTGAGCCAAACTGAAGTCGACTCAAAGAGGGGGAGTATATTGGAGACGGCTGCTTCAGACAGACGATTATGCAACGGCTGGGCGAAGTCCACAGAAGGAGCGCTGCTTGTGGTTGGACTAATTTTTATTAATCTCTTTTTTCTTTAACTACGAACGAAATGCAAAAATCCCTTTTTAAACTCTGTGTATGTATGTTTTTTATTATTTTTATTATTACTTTTTTCCTTAACTGTAAAAGAGACGGAGAAATTGTTATGTAAGAGAGTAGTAGCGTAACGTTTCGCTAGTAATGAGATATCTGTATTAAAATTTTGATTTAAAGTAATCCCTGCTGTGATTATTTCTTTTGAACCTGAACGTTGTAACCCAGAGAGTTGCAACAAACTGGAAGCATTTACACAGAAAGCCCGATAAATGTAAACAATGTCAAAAATGGCGATAATAGTTCAAACCTGGTAACCCAGAGGATTTGCTTGTTCGAAGGTATATGTTCTTTTTGATTCCTTAGATTGCTGTTTGTAATTTTGCATGTTGTAGCATCATACTCATCATTCGCTTGTGCATGTACAATTTATTTCTTCACATATTTACTATTGTTTTGTCTCATTTCTATGCTATCGTTTCTCAATTTTTTTTACATCAGGGGTTCTCAACCAGGGAGGGAATGCGATCAAATTTTTGTTTAGCTGTTCAGGATTAAATTAAAGTTTTATATATATGTACAGAGAGAGCTTTTTATTCAAATTTTGTTATTTATCAACATTTTCTACATGTTTAATTAATAAAACACATTAAGAATAACAATAAATCTAAATAAATGCATATGCATTTTTATAATTTTGGATAGGAGTGGAATGACCTTCTAGCAGTGGTGAAAGGGATGAATGGGGCAAAAAAGTTGAGAACCCCTGGAATAGATATAATTATTTTCGGAGACATATTCGTCTGCAACAACGCATCTCAAAAGGATTATTGCCTTCATCAAGAGCATGTTCACAGCAAACAATAGATCAGGGCAGATTCTGGTACTGGTAATTAAGAAGCACGTGGCAAAAGCAATAAATTTTACAACTGATGAATGGCAGACATACTCATAGTTAGGCACTCATGGTTATTATGTGTATCAGAGTGTTAGTCATTCCACAAATTGCGTTAATCTGGTGCACATATCCAGTTCACAAAATCAAACAGGCAGCTTCTAAAAGTAATTACAAAAAAGTAGTTTTCACAAGGAAAATCTAGCAGATCACCTACTCAAATACCTATGTCGGCATGAAGTTAAATACTGTGGCAAAATCCATTAACAGAAAATCTTAAATGCAATTAAAAATTATTTCCTTTTAGGGTAGTATGTCTCTGAAATTTCCTTAATGGCATAGATTTTTAAAAAACAGGGACACCTTTTTCAAAGCCATAAAAATAAAAAAAAATAATAAAAAAAGAAATGTAATGCTGGTTATAAGAATACAAATTTTTTAAAACTCTTCTATAATAAGAGAATTAATTAGAAATCTAATATTTCAATAATAATACTAACATTTACTTTACTTTTTATGCTAATTTTTACTTACATATGCTTAACATCATGCTTTTCTACTAACCTGAATTTAACTGTACTAATTATCATGTTTAATAAGCTAAATTTGACTTGCATGTGCTTAACATCACACTATGCACTAAATATCACATTTAAAATTTCCCTTGTATATATTTTATATCATGTTTAATTTGAAAACTTAATCATATCCCCTAAAACTATTACCATTGGCGATAAAAAATGCATTGTCGCCAACAGGTTCTCTGCAGAAGTAAACCCAAAGAATTTAATGGCCCATGTTTAGTGTTTACATTAACTCTTGAAACAGTCTTACCCCTTTAAGCTTGCTTATATTTTTACTTTAAGCTGTTTTTTTAATTAAATGCAGCTTTCAAATTTTGCTTTAATTACAAATTTTAATATTATTTTTTATCATTCATCTTCTCATTTTTATATGAAGGACTTGAGAAAAATTAGTCTTCCATTGCTAACCTAAACTATTCTTGAACATCAAAAATAATAATTTCAGGAATTCCTTTTTACATTTAATCCTTTATAAGATGACAATGGTCGTTGCTAGAGATGGTCATCTTAGAGAAGTGATTTTCAATAACAAATGTTTTCCTTTTCAGAAACAGTGATCACTTTCCGAGATGGTGCTTTATGAAAGTAGCGCCACAAAAAGGTTCATGGTACTTATAACACAACACAAGAAGCTATAAACATTTAAGCTATAAAATACTTCAAAACGTTTTAATCACAGATTAATATTCTACAATAATGTCATACAGAAATATAAATTAGTCAGCTAAATCAGAGAAAAAGCTATCTATCTGTTTATTTAACTGTTTTCCCTTCTTAGAATCTACAGCCTCTTCTGACTTAGCATCTTCTATGCTTGACAAATCCCAAAATTTAATTTTTTGGTCATATGATGAACTTGCAACCAAACTTGAATCATAAGAAACAGAAAGAGCTTCAACTGGAAAACCATGATGGCTTCCTAAAATTCCCAAGAACCTGTTAGGGAATAACTGCACAGCTCTTATTTTACCATCTTCGCAGCCTGTACATACAACATCATCACCAACAACAGCTAAAACATCAACAGTACCAGGATGGCCAGGAAATCTGTCACTTATGTTCCCAAACTCACCCCAATTAAAAAAGTCCAAAGAACCATCACTATCACCAACCACAACTTTACTTCCATCTTTAAAAATAGCAGAAGATAATAATTCATAATCAAATGCTTCTGACTGTGCCATCATTTTGCCTGAGCGTACATTAAATGCTGAAAGCAGACCATCTCCACTGGTTGCTAAAAGAATTTTCTTTTCTTTATTTACACACAAGCTGCTGATATAATCATTACAGTCTTCGAAACAAGCTATAGGAGCCTGCATTCGAAAATCCCAAATAACTACTTGCCCTCCGTCTTCTCCAGCAGCTAAAAAATAATCATCCACAGGTAATAAAGAATAAATAGGTGATCCATCTGGCCGGGAAAATTTACGATGCACAGAATTGGTTTCAAGGTCAACAACGTAAATTGTTGTATCTTGGGAGGCAGTAAAAAGGTAATTTCCTGATTGTGAATATTTCACAGCTCTACAAGACTTTTTATGATGTTCAAAAGTAAGAATTTCTTTACATTCGCTATTTTTTTCAAATGAATACAAATGCACAGGACCATCAATAGTTCCAGCTGCTATCACATTTTTCTTGGGATGGCAACATATATCAACAATTACAGACTTCAGTTCAATATCTTTAGGGACGTCAACTTGTGGCAATATTTCACCTTCTTCACTATCAATAAATGAAATATTATCATCGAATGATGACGCAGACTCATCATCACTGGATGACATCTTTGTTTCTGGGGAAAAAAAAAGAAAAAAAGATTAAATGCTACTCAG
The DNA here is from genome assembly GCA_000611955.2 of Stegodyphus mimosarum. Classification (NCBI taxonomy): domain Eukaryota; kingdom Metazoa; phylum Arthropoda; class Arachnida; order Araneae; family Eresidae; genus Stegodyphus; species Stegodyphus mimosarum. Next base: position 146,508 of record KK113271.1, on the reverse strand, counting down.
AAAAAATAAAAAAAAAAAAAAAAAAGCTAAAATCAGAGATATTAATTAAAAAAAAATCTGAAATGTTTCAGATTTTAAATTACGTGCAATTTGCACTTGAACCATAAAATTCAGTTCAACAGCAATATTGCAAAATAATTTTAAATTGAGCATATCTTTAGAAATTTCGGTACACGCTCTCACGCGCTGGAGATAAAAATGTTTTTCTGTACAACGTTTGTATTGCTGGCTTTGAAATCTTTGAGTTTGTTAATGAAAAATTCGTTAAAGTTTTAGAGAATATTGTTATGAACTTCACATTTATTTGGCTATTTATTTAGAACTGTAATTAAAATTCCTTTTTATTTTCCCGTGCAACGCACGCAGACGATTTTTGAAGAGAAAGCTACGTCAAAAAAAAAAAAGAAAAACATGCATACATTTATGCAGATTTTTCATTTTTTAAAATTTAATGCGGAGCGATAACATTTAGTGGCAACAATTTGAAAAGTGATACGCCGTTTTTGTGTTTCCGACGCAAAATCGCAAAACGAAAGTAATAGTCCTTCGGGACTAAATCCCTTTGGACTAATAAAAATAAGGAATACATTAACAAATTTATAAATATGTATCCCACTCCAGATAAATACTTAAAATACAGCTCTAGGGGATGGATGGAAATTCAAATTAATTGAATCCTTTTATTTAAATAAAATAAAATATCATAGTTACATTAAAGATACATTCTAAAATGTATTTAAAAACTATACATATGCCTAGAAAAGAATAACAGATTTTAACTTTGTTTCTATCTAACCATTAAGTACAAAATGTGAAAACTAGGAGAGTACAAGATTTGCCAATTGATATTCTGATTTAGAACAATATCAGGCCTTCGTAGTCATGCTGTGTAAATATATCAGTATTCTACCAAATGCTCATGTTTGTGAGTGTCTTTTGAAAATATACTGTATGAAAATATAGATACCATAATTTCCAGAAAAAACACTGTGGTTTTTTCATTTTTAAAACTTAAATTTTCAGCGGGTGTGGCGTTTCTATCGATGTGGTGCTTACATGCACCTAAAAAAAATATTTCCAAAGATATTACTGCATACAACTTGGATGACCTTGGTGCTCTTCCCACACAAAAGATCTCTCAGTTGTTTTCTGCGAACTTTATTTTGTTTACATTCCTTCCCTTGAACAGACCTATGTACCTTACTTGCCCCAAACAGAATTTTGTAACACTAACATTCTTTCCTCATTCAAATCAGCATTCTCATTAGTTTGAATAATCTCCATTTTCTATCATTTGACGAATCTTCCAGAACTCATCATCTCCCCTCCCCTTTTCACTGTAAATCTACTGCAATATTTTTCCAAAGTGGACACGACTCCACCTGCATTGCAATAATGAACTCTGACATATTCCCCCTTCAGCATGAATCAATTCTTAGCATTCTTCCAGATTTCCAGAAATCCTGTCAGCTTTGGTATAAATACTTGTTGGATAGTTTTTAAGAAGGAAGTGGGATTTTTTTTTTTTTTTTTTTTTTTTTTTTTAATGGCACGAAAGCTATACTGCTCATTTTAAGCTTAATGCAATTTCCCATGCTAAACAAATTGGTAATAATGCAGCAACAGAAACGTGCCAAAAGAAGTGGTACTGTAAGGTGGCCAAATCTAGAGGACGACCTTCCAAACTGGATAAAGGAGCAGCGAGGACAAATGGCAATTCTGACTATAAAAATTCATGTACAAGAAAACTTTATGGTGAAATAAATTAACATAAATGACTTCAAAGAAAGGCTTCACTAGTGTAGCAGATTTACGAAAAAATATTTCTGCGCATACTAAAACAACAGTCGGGCAACAATTACCACTGGACTGGCAGATTAAAAAATAACTTTCTAAAATGTGTGGCAGATATTATTGATCAGGAAAAAATTTCTTCCATCACAGACAGTAAATATGGATGAAGTGCTGTTAGCTTTTGACTCTCTTGCAAACAAAAGTGTTGATGAAACTGGTGCAAAAACTATCCATTTTTACGATGAGGCATGAAAGAATGTCATTTACATGTGTGTTAGCTTGTGCTACAAATGGTAACAAGCTAAATTCAATTATCATTTTTCAAAAGTAAACTACTCCAAAGGGATATTTTCCTATTGATGTAATTATTTGTGCCAATGAGAATGGATTTATGTGTGAAACAATCATGCATGAGTTGACACAAGTCTGACAGTATCATAGGGGATCTTTTTTCCACCAAAGGGATTGTTGATAATGGATTCCATGCATTCTCATTTACTTAAGTCAATGAAATCCAGATGTCAAAAACTGTCTACGACCTTAGCAATTCCTGGTGGCTTCACAAAAATCTTACAACCATTAGATTTGTCAGGTAATAAATCCTTCAAAGCTAAAATCCGAAAGCGTTGGGAATGATGAGTGAAGGATTACACATATATACCAAAAGCCACAAAATACGTACAGCATCTTATGAAGGTGCAAAGTGGGTAGGAAATCAGTAAAAACAGCAGGGTTCAACTTGGACTTTAGATCAGAATTAGCTAAATCTTTTTAATTCAGATAGTGATGAATCAGCTTTTGATAGCTTCATACGATGTATAACAGTTTGCTGCAATTCCTTTGTAAGCAAAAGTAAAAATTAAATTTTTTTTTGTTGTTGTTCAATTTTATACTTTGTTGTTGCAATAATTTTTATAATGTAGTATATGTATTACGTACATGGACTTCTTTAGTGGGTAAATATAAGTACATTCGTGAATGTAATTATAGTGTTACAGATTTTGTATTTATTTAGAATTGTAATTAAAATTGCTTTATTTTCCTGTGCAACACAGACGATTTTTGAAGAGAAAGCTATGCCGCAAAAGTAAAAATAAAAGAGCGCGTGCATTTAATATTTAATAAATAAATATCTCGTAATTGCTGTTGCCCTCCACAAAAATCCGAGAAAACTTGAGGTGTTACCAGAATATTCTAGTGAATAATTAAAAAGCTTATAAAAGCCAAATTAAAACACCTCATCTCAGTTGTTGTAGTTGTTTTAAGCAAACAGTTTGTTTACTTAATGCTGTTATTGATTGTAACGAATTCGCTGTGAGATTGAACTAGTTCCTCTGTTTTGAATTGAGTTCTGTTTAACGGTAGAGATATTGTGATATTGTATGAATATCTCTGAGGAAATATTTCAGCATTTTGTTTTATTTATTGTGAAAAGAATAAATTTCATTAACTTTTTTACGAATTGTGCATTCAATTCATTATGAACCCATACGCACGCAACAATATGTTCAGCATTTCTTACCTATAATTTATTTTTGAGTTATGGTTTCATCTCATGCATTTTTCTTAACTCAGGGTTGCCATTCAAACAGGAGAATAAAATTCTCCGACTTTTCCAGGTGTGTTAAGAAACTCCAGTCTATCCACGTAATGCATGTTGGCTGTGCTGAGAGGTAAATTAATTATGGCACCACTTGAAAACACAAAAATTTGCCAATTACATATGACTTATCCCCAAAGCATTACTATTATATCTATAATGGGAGTTGTTGATTCTTAATTTCCTAATTATATCCGTAATTTCTGAAAGGTTGGCAACCTTGATAAGATCATTGACGTGGAATGCATTTAGCCAATCACGAGCTCGGAGGAGTGTGCTAATTTCAAACTCTGAGTCTGACGGCCAGTCATTTGGCTGGAACTAGGATTGATTCAAGGTGTGTCATGCTTTTCCTTCGTTGGATGTGGCCACCTGATTGTCATGATGAACAGGTTGATTACTGGAATAATTACTTTTCAAATTTTTGATAAGAGTCCAAAAGGATCTATCACATAAATTTAAATTCCTTAATTTATCTTGCCAGACTTCTTGGCAGGTTTTCACAAGCTTTTGTATTTCTTTATTCAGCTGACTGATTTCTCTTTCTCTCTCTTTTAATGCTGGATTTCAAGTGAGATGAAATCTTTTCCTTAGTCGATTTCTGTGTTTCATGTTTTTCATGAATGCCTTTGGGTAATCTGTATGTATTTTCATTATTGATAGTATCTCAGCTGGCTTCCGAAATGGAGTTTTGAATACAGTTCGTGAGTGTATTTACAGTAGAATAAATACCAGATGGGAAGCGTAGCTTGGCAAAATTAATAATTCTGTCACTCATCAGGGTTTAGAAAGAGTAGCCAGCCTGTATGTTTTATGATGCTGTTTTTGTCTGGTTTAAGAACTCTCAAGACTGGAATAATCGGGATATGATCAGACAACATCTTTTCACTTCTAGAACTATAAGGATGGTAGTGGCTGAACGAATTAAGTCTAGGATATCTGATCTTCCCAAGTTCTCCAGCTTGTACACATACTCATCAGGCAAATGTAAGACGACAAGGTAGTTGAGAACATAATCGTAGAGGACTTTTCCATTGGCATTGCTGCGTTGACACTTCCATGTAACGTGTTTTCAGTTTATATCACTAACAACTACTGTGGGGATATCAGGTGGTAGTAAAGCATTGAGAAAATCATCATTGACTTTGTTTTGCAGTGGGTTGTAGGCAGTTGTGAAGTTTCTAGATTTTGGAAGTGAGATAGTCACAGTTACTGTTTCACAGTTAAAGTCTGTGCTTTTCTTTACGAGACAGAAATTAAAAGTTCTTTCGGCATTGATGCTAACACCGCCTCCTCTAGGCCTGGTACAATCACATCTATATTGATGGTAGCTGGGGATGCTTAATTTATAGCATGACTGAGGATGGGTTTCAGTCACAACTGTGATGCTAATTTCAGGCTCTTGAATAAAATTTTGTAGCTCATGAATTTTACTAAGGCGCCCATTGGCGTTCCAAACACATAAATGTACGGGAGAGCACAATTTTAAAATATTATCCATGTACGGTCATTTTTGCAATGGAGTTTTGAGGTGTTTTCTTTGTTTGTTTGTTTGTTTTCAGGATTTAAATGCTTGAGTAGCAGGAGAATTCAAGATTCCTTAACAAGTTGAAGAAATTTGTAAGTTTTCACCTATTATATTTTTCATCTCACTGACAGACTCAGGAGCAAGTCCTGTAGCTAGTGCTTGTGCACATGATTTGTTAGTGACAAATCTGTCGGGATATTATTTTTGCTGCAATGCAGTTGGGGCAGTTTTCTGTCTTAGAAACTTTTCACACCCACAAAAGTTTGCAGTGTGCCCTTTTTTCCCACAGTTTGCACATGTCGGCGACACATTTTTATCTTTTGTGCATTTAAAGAATTCATGAGCTTGTCCACACTTTACATTGTGGGGCTCATGGTATCAGTTTGCCTGTGAGTGGTGGAACCCTTGGCAGAAATAGCACTGCATGGGTCCCACACATCCTTTATAGCACTGGATTTGGACTTTCATGCCAAGTATAAAATGTACATGGTAAATGTCCTTGCTACGTTCAACATGGGCTAGGGTGAAGAGAAATATTGTAAGGGTGATGATCTCACCGTTTTGTCATCTTGTAAACTGATTTATTTTGATGACGGAATATCCTTTAGAAATTAAATCATCAGCAATATCCTCAGTTTTTATACATGCAGGCAAGCTGCAGATAACAGCCTTAATATTTTTGCTTTCAGGCAGTTCATAGCTGTGGAACAGGATTCTCTCATCATCAAGTTGTGAAGCATTTTCACATCCTCATCATCAAGTATCTACAAACCAAACTGCCAACCATTTATCGTCGTTGTGAAGTATTTTCATAACCTGATGATAAATGGTTGGCAGTTTGGTTTGTAATTTAATTTCATCCTGTGTACGCTGTCCATAGCAGTCATGTAGTTAGAAATTATGTCTGATTAAGAGTTCATGAATTTGCATCCAGTTTTTCTGTGGGTCCTGTACTATAATTGGGGGTGGTTTACGTCCTTGTTTATCCTGATTGGTTGATGGTTGAGCAAGCTCAGAATTTGTGGCGGTTATATTCGTTTTTCCGCTGGTGCAGACATCATAACTGTGGGATGCACTTTTGATGAGGTTGTAGTTGTTGCTTGCGGTAGAGCAGGCTTCCAGATTGGTTGTTTACATGACATCCGTGCGACATCTCCTCTAAGGCCGCCTTCGTCAGACTCTGAACTATCGTCCAGTACTTTGTGAAATCTTCTTCAGATATTGCCAGACTCTTAGCTCTACGTATGACTGCTTTGACAGTAGGAAGAGATGGAAAATCGTCATTCTGTTTGGCATTCACGGGTATAGAAGCATCTGAAGTAACAGCAGGAGTTACATCAGCTTGATGCTGTTGACTCTGTTGAAGCCTACATTAGCAAAAGTTCTGAATCTGTGAAAAAGTGCAAGATCACGAGATTCAGTATCTGATAGATATCTGCATTCCTCTTTAATCAGCTCTAGGTTCATTATTTCTAAACCTATGAAATCAAAGAATCAATCCATGGTGAAGTGAAGTCGTGAATGGATGAGAGGCCATTTTATGACACGCTGATAAGCTAGGTTCAACGCGTGCCAACCTTCATAAGTACAAGTAGTCAGAATAAAGCAAACACAATAATCAGAAATGCAGGACAGCAAGAAAACTAGGCACCTTCAAGCTCAGCAGCCAATGCGTAACTGATTTTGTTTTATATGAGTTATCTTCTTTCGTTCAACATGCACTGCACATGCACGTGCTCTTGATTCTCGAGGTTACTGGATACCAAAGTTGCTAAAAGGCAATCTTATTGGAGCTACAAATATTGCCTCTATTCCAGCTGCCAGTGTTACGCATAATTTAACTTACTGTGACATTTCTACACAATTCGAGTATTTTTCTTGCCATTTTTCTCAAGTATGGCATTTACACTGATACAGCCTTTCTTCTGGAAATTACGGTAAACCAAAATATTGCATCATTTTCTCTATGTAACCAATATAACAGCAGAAGCAGCTCATAATATCAATAAAATGTTGGCATGGAATGAATACAGAGGCTACTGGGAATGCTAATATTTCAATTGCTAAATTTTAACTTTGAAAATCAGTGACCTAAGATGAATAATGAGGAAATGAAAGTTGTAGCAGAAGTGAAACTACTCAAACTATGCATAAACTAGCAACAGGTTTTAATGTTAGCATTCTAATATTATTGGTGCATTTCAAACAAACTGCCAAGGTAAAAAATGGTAACTAAATCATTTCCACATGAACATAATATGTACCAGTAGAAAATTCAATATTTTCTGGTTATCCACATCTTCCCTCCTGAAAAGTCAGTTATGTTTGTCAAGCTAATATGCAACAGATAATATCCATTTTCAAAATGGTGCCGCAGTAAGAATTGAATGATCAATCAATTGATAAAATTAAAAAGCAAGAAACACCCATCATAAACCATTTCCTTTTTAAGAACTACTTATGTAATTTCTTTTGTACTGTTCTCTACAGTGATCTGTTATGGCTTTAAAAAGCATCAGAGAATTGTATCAAATTTCGCAATGCACATGCTGTTATTCTCCCAATATGCACAATATTTGCTTAAAAAAACACCAGAGAATTGCACAAATTTGGCACCACACATGTTGCTGCACTCTCCATGTACATAGTTATCCCTTTACAAAACATGACAGAACTGCATAAAATTTGGCCCTCACTGCGCATATTGTTGCTCTTCCCACATACACAGTGACCATTTTTTTATTTTGCTTAAAAAACAGGGTATCACACAAATGTGTCACTACACACTGGCCTTTACCATGACAAACCCAAGAAGAGTTGATACACTAGTTTTGAGCTATATGGTTACCATAATGAATAATTCCAGTTCTTTTTAACATAACTTTTCCAGCAACAAAGGAAGCCAATAGCTATTGTAAACAAGGTAACGCTCTCTTCAGATCATTTTCTGACATTCTAACACTTTGCTTGCTATTTTTAACAAGTCCTCCACAAAGGCATCCCTACCCTTAGGCAGACTGCCCTACAGTGCTTTGCCATAGCTGAATACACTACACCACTACTTCACGCAAGCAGGTAAAAATAACAATTCCTGTGCTGGTTGCTACAGGTACGAAAATTCGGCCACAGTTCAGTGCTATGAAACAAAATTACAAAAGAGATGTTGGGTATAAAATTTATAGATAGGAGTTGAAATTTACCAAAAGGAATTTAAATAAAAGAATTTTAATAACGAATCTTCTGTTAACCCGAAAATTTTGGCGATTACACTTCGCACAAGGGCCCATTAGCGGCTGACATGTAAAATCTCTGAACACTGGTAATTCGGTCCAACTTTTGAATCCCAGCGAACGCATGGTTGTTTTCGTGATCGTGCAGTATCTTGTGGATGTATACATGAATAAAGCAGGCGCAGCCTGCTAGTCTGTATTATTTTCCGTGCTCTGGAGTGTTCTATAGTTCCTTCGTATGTGGCCTTCAACGCCACAGTTCCAGCCCTTTAGATTTTTTTTTTTTTTTTACTTACTAATATTCTGTCTCAAGGCCTCGATCTTATCTTTCATGCCCAGGTGTATTCTGCAGGTCTTTTGTACGTGGTCTTCAACATCATATTTCCAACACTTTAGAACCAGTTGATTCTCACTCCTACACCATATCAAAGCATTGACTTGTCTGGATAAATCATCTAAACAAGGCATCACTTGATCCATTGGCTCATGGACTTGCAGAACTCTGACTGGGTGGCAATTTCTACGAGTTGCTTGCTGGGCTGCCTCGAATTTCATGGTGTGCAAAAAAAAGGTTTTTATATCATTGACATCTGCCATTCGTAGAGCTTTCTGTATTTTAGGATCCCGGATGTCGTCGATGAAGTATTTCAGGCACAGGATTTCCCTCATTTCTGTTGAGCACTCCACAAAGGCGAGGTGAGACAGCCTTTCAACATCCGTGGTGAGCTCCAGGAGTGTTTCACTGGGCTTCTGTTGACAGGAATTTAATTGAAACTTGCTGTCGCCTTTCAAATATGTCACCCCAAAGCGCAGCACCTATGCCCCAGGTAGAGCTTCAAAATCTAGCCTTTGGTTTTCTGGGAGAGTTTGAAGGATATCCTCTGTATCTGCTCTCAATGAAGTGGCGAGATGACAAGCCTTAGCTTGGGGCGAACAGGCATGGATAAAAATTTAAAATCCTCAGAATTGTTTCCTGTTGTCACTATGCACTTCTTTAAGGTGCCAACTTTTTTGGCGACAGCCGCAGAAACCCTGTCATCAATTCGTTGTTGGATGGCAGAAACTCTTCCTTCGATTCATTGCTCCACAGCAAAAAAATGGTTCTTCTATTTTTTTTTTTTTTTCAGAATAAACTCTTTGTTCAAAGTGTCCAACTTTATTGTCAACAGCGTCAATTCTGCCTTCCATAGCCTCAAGTTTATTCCCTATTACGCGGGTAATTTCTTTTTTTTATTTCCTCTTGACCTACTTTCATCTCTTCCTTAACAGCTTTCATCTCCACTTTCACTGATTCTTGGCCCACTTTCATCCCTTCTTTAAAGGATGCTTGGACAGCTTCCATCTTTCCTTGAAATGCAACAAAGGCAGTGATAAGCTGTCTCAATTGTTCTTTGATTGCTCGTGTTTGGCATTTAAACCCCACTCCTGGCACCAAAAAGTGTGGCATGCGTACAGGTACGTAACAGATTGAATCCACAAGTCCGATAAAAAGTTAACAAAATTTATTTTTATCACAAGAAATAAAACAAAATGCTGAAATTTTCCTCTAAAATATTCATACAATATCACACAGTAGTTATATTTTAAACTACTAAAACGTTAAATAAAATGTAATCTAAAGTGCAGAGAAAGTTAATCTGATCTCACCGCGAATTCGCTGCAGCCAACAACAACAATTAATTAAACAACTGAACTGAGATTTTTTTTCTCGCTTTTATAAGCTTTTTAATCAGTAACGAGAAGCTTCTCATAATTTCTCGAGGTTTCTGGAAAGCACTTATAGGTAATTACACTTATAGGTAAAACACAATTGTGTTTATTTCAATTTAAATATAAATTACGAGATATCTACTTATTAAATGCGCATGCTTCTGTGTTTTTACGTTTTCGGCATAGCTTTCTCTTAAAACTGTCATGAGCTGCATTACATAGGTAAATAAAATAATTTTATTTACAATTCTACCAAAAATAGCTAACTCAATACAAAATCCGCAACAATAAGAAAAACACTAAAAACTTTAATGAAGTAAAGAATGTACGCAGATTAATTTTGATTTTATAATTTACATAATTATATAATTTATTTAAAATTTTTACTTTAACATTTATTTTTATGAGTGTTTTTCAGCAATTTATTCAGTTTTTTATTTTAATGATATTTACACCTAAAGTTGTTAATTTAATATAATAGTTATAACCTAACTTTTGTCATCATGTTTTTTTGATTGTGATTTTCTTTTGAAATAAATCAGTACTCTTCTGTTATTGGGGCTGAATTCAGAAACATATTGTTGCATGTGTACAAGTTCATAATAGATTGAATGCATGCAGAACCGATGATACCTTTATAAAATTTATTTTTACCAAAAGAAAACTTTATAGTTCTGAAACTTTCCATAAAAGCTGTACAGCTCTTCTTAGCATCACACAGTACAATGAATAGTTACACTGCATACTACTAACAACTTTAAACACAGCACAATGCAGAGCGCACCTAAAAAGGCAAAGCTCCTATGGAGATCTCTCAATACTCCAAACTCATGCTGAACTAAACAACTGAAGAACTGATGCTCTCTCCAATCTTATATAGCACACATGGCCAAACTGCGGCTCTCCGACACCTTAACTGCAGCTCACAAGCTACTTGCGATCCTACGCCATCAGAAATGCGTGACTGATTTTGAATAAATATAGTTTAATTTTTTAATACAAATGGAATTTGAAATAGAAATCATGTAGTGAAACATTTTTTTATTTACCGCTAATTTAATTTCTCATATTATGTATGTAAAAATCTGACAGATTTCAAACTGTCCACTGCTGGCTTATCGCCATAGCAACAAATACATAAAATTACAAATAATTCCATTTCTGATAATTACTGTTCCGCTTATATAACTTTATGAAAAGGTAATGGTCCTAGGAATACATACGAAGTTAATCTAAAGCGCAATGCTAATATTTTTATTTAATTATTCTCCTTAATATTTTTTTCTCTCAAGTTAATTTTACTTCCTGCAGTATCTTCTTACATTTCTATATTATCCCATTGTTCACAACATTTGTGATACACCCGGAAGATTTTCTATTTGTTGTAGTGTACTATTTTTATTCAGTCCTTGAATGGCATGAACAACTGCTGAAGAAACCTTTGTTGTCTTGCAATCCGTATAGAGCTCTTTTAATTTGTGGAAAAATTTTACAAGGACTTTATTTTTGGTGGAGTGAACCCTCAGCCTCTTACTTGATTGTCTAAATTTTCTGGCGAACTCCTTCAAAATTAATTTCCCATCCCTAAGCAAGTGAGGCATTTTTATGCAATTGCTTCTAAGATTTCGCAACCATTCACAATAATATGCTTTATGAGCACTTTTCACACATGAAATTCTATCCTTCATAATAATTCCATGGTAATCCTGGGCAGAGATCATAATTTATTTCACCAATGGTTGTGGATGCTAAAATATTTGAAGTCGTGGGAAGAATTGGTTTGACAACGATTTAAATTCTAGACAAAATGTCTAATTCGCATTTTATCAAATATTGTTATTCCAGATAGGGATCTTGCACCTTAATCATCAGATCTTTATATCAATAATGTTGCATCAAGCAATAAGGGATCAACAGAACACAAACGTCTCTCTTCTCCAAAGTTTCTGTCAAAATCAGCACACTGATATTAGTGAATTCTAGAGAAATAAGAAGCGAACAAAAATTTGGATCAGGCAGTTGTACAAAGTTGTGAAATTTTGCTGTTGTAAACGTTTATTTTTAAAGTCTGATCTTTTATTTTCTAAAATATCTTCTGCTTACAGACTTCCTTTCAAACTGAATTTTGAGATTTATTTTCTGCACACAAGTTAGGTAAGCCGATGGAAAGCTCTGCTATGTAACTGTTCGGCTGACAATCTATTTTAAACTTTCTTCCGAGTTATTTTTACTCAGAAATTCAAGCTTAGACGTAAGTCATTTGACCGCAAAATCGACGCAAAATGCCAAAACGAAATTAATAGTCCTTCTCGGCAAATTGCTCCTTTGGACTAAAAAAGTTTCTTTTAAATAACGATTTGTAATTTACTCAAATAATATTTTTTATGTTATTGTAGACCAATGAATATGCTCCTGATTCCTTTTACTTCTACTAAGATAAAACAAGAATAATTATTAATGGAGAGCTATAAGGGAAATCACACGAAAATATCTGGTTTCTCTACCTAAAGGAAAAATGCTCAGCGCTCAGTACAAGCACTACAGATTTTTATTTTCTTGGGACTTAAATTTTCTGAACACAAAACAGTAGATATAAAATGTACTTATTCATATTTATATGTAACCATGTTAAACACGTATACATTAATTTTTTTTCAAAACCTGTCGCATTAGTTTTGAAACGATATAAATTTGGACTTGCAACTCTTGAATGTTCAAAAAATTTATTATGAGGCTCTCAGCGTCTTGAAGTTTGGTCATCCCTAGTATATGCAGTGGTGTGAGTCCTGCAAGGATATTTGCTGCAGCTGTAGAAGTTATATGCTAGGGACGTGTAATGTTGATTCCAAACAGTCTTTGGATGCTTAGACGATGTTTTACATATCTACCTTCCATTAGGTTGGCCAGATTGCCACTGCATAAATTACGATCTCTTCAAGCAACTGTTGCGTAGAAGATTTTCTGCAATTGTGGATACAAGCCTCACATGGCACCTTGGAATAGCCGAAGTCTGTAGGCAAGTCTTAGCTTCCAATACTTGAGGTCCATTATGTGTGGATTCTAAAGAAGACATGGATCCTATGTTACTCTGAGATATTTTAGTGTGCTGGTAATTTTTATTCTCTATCCCTTCATTTCTAATCTGGGCTTACTTGTGAGTTTGGTGCTTTCTTACTTCATTGTATGAAGTAAAGGAAATATTGTAATCGCGAAAATGTTCGGATACCATATTTGAACAAAAACATCCATTTTGACAGCTATTGAATGCAATTTAACCATGTTTTTACGTGACAGCTCTATGTAAAGACAGAATAAAGGACTCTTTTTCAGCAAACGGATTATAAAATTGATTTAAAATGGATTCAAAAGAGATCTTCTCTTGACGTCTGTACGTATGCATTTATGTATCGCACAGAACTCAAAAATGATCAGCCTCAGAACGTTGAAATTTTGTATATAGCACTACTATTGCATGTTGATGTGCACCTCCTATTTTGGTGCCGCACCAAAAGTATATAAATCTATGTATGTGTATATATATATATATATATATATCCACTCTGTTACTCGTCTCAGTGAGCTCAATTTCTTTATTCTCATATATTTTTAAATTGTGCATTTTTTGCTTTATAAATGATTGAATTATGCTGTTTCTATCTTCCAATCGATGTTTTTATGCCTCTAGTTAATCTGCCTGCAATAATTATAAAATTATCAAAAATTTAAAAGTTGTTTAAGAGCCTAATTTTTTTACCATAGCAGCCATATTTGTTTACATTTGTAACTCAGCAGAATAGTGAATTAAGTCAGTTTCTGCACATTCAGTGCCTTTTTGCCGAGTGGAAGCAAAAATAAACCTTCAGTTTTGTGCACCAAAAATTTGCCTTCTTGTCCACTGGCTGAATTTGCGTTACAACTGCGATTGTAAAAATTGTTTTAACTGCATTTGGTGTTTTATATTTTTCAACTTTTAACAAAAGATATTTTGAGGCTTTATGTATTATAGCCTTGTTGTGAAATGAGAACTGAATTTAATTGAATGGGAAATATACCTCTAATAAAATTTGAGGAAGTAAGTTTAAATGAAATGCAGGAAAATAGTATATAATTTAATATTCCGTACAAGGAATCATGTGGTGTACATGTCAGATTTTTTTACAGATTATAAGTGTCGTGGGTTTCATTTCGAATATATGAAGCTTGATCCATGTAAGCATTAACTGAGGTATGATTAATAATATGATTGTCTTAATGCCAGTTTACACTTCTCCGAATGACTTGTAGCGAGCCGCTCGGTACGATTTCCCGTATAATGGAAACACTCACTTCGACCGAGTAGAAACGTAGGGGAGATGAGTCAGCGAGTCCGTTTCTACTTTGAACAAGTTGAAAATCTATCCGAGCAGTAACTCCGTGCAGTGTTTGCTGAGACGCAGTGCCCAATTTTTTCGTCATATCGAAAATGGCGAGATGGAGCGATAATCTAACTATGGCATTTTTTAATGCATATGCATCTTGTGAAATATTATGGGATATTTCACTACCTGAATATTACGACCATTATTTACTAAGAATTAAATATAACATGGATAGATCAGAGTGAATTTAGGTTTTTCATATTGTAGAAAAAACATAGAAGAAAATTAAATTAGGGTATTGGATTCAAAATATTTATTTTAGACATATTTATTTCTGAATTTTCTTTAACCAAAAACAATTAAATTATATTTTATTTAACTACCCAATAAAATACAGTTTTCAATTGAAAAAATGAGTGAAAGGGCAAACATTTATTTTATATTTTTTATATAAATTTCGAAAAGCGAGTTTCTACTCATGGCCAATTATGCCTAATAAAATATAATATAAAATTTTGTTTCATAGACTTTCTTTTTATTTGAACCACAAATTGGATTTTATTTACAAATGATCAGTCGGAAGTATTAAAGTAAAAATCGACGACAGAAGGCGCATGAGGCTATTATTAACATGTTAAAATCGGAGGGTGTTGGAAAGTTCAAGCAAAAGATTAATAATTTTCACTCAACCTCATACACAGAAAATGGCCTCAAACACTTCTGAAAAAACTATGCAGATTGTGTTTTTTGGTACTCGAAATAAATATTGCAGAGAACTGTAGGATTCACCCGCCCCCAGAAACTGAAGCGCTATCTGCGTTTTAATTTTTCTGGCAGAGCATCTCAAAAGAACTTTTTTTTTTTTTCTTTTTTGAATAAGTGGAGTGACCATTTCCAATAAAGTTTCAAATTATCCTTCACCCATTCTGATGAAGTTTTTGTAACTCTGGATGTCCTCACCCCGAAGTTCATTTAAAAGTTGATTTAATGCTCCTAATTCATCACGGTGAGCTACACAGTTATGTTTTGATTTCCTTTTCTTTTTCGCCTTCCCCCCCCAGAAGAGAAATTAATTCCATGGAGACTGCTTTGCAAGCTTCAAGCACAGCAAGCTGCATGCCAGTATCCATTTTCAAACAAACAGAGGTGAGGTGTCAGTCCACCCTGATTGGTGTAAACCATCTATCAGGTACCATAATCTGAGACCACAACCTGGACACCACAATCTGAGGCAGCAGACTTAAAAATTTCTCTGCAATCACTGCTATTCCACCAGCTGCAGCCTCCGGGAATCAGAGTGGCAGGGAACATGAACACCTGGAGATCTGACAGGTCATCGAGAATGCTACTCACCATTACTATGAGAAAAGCATGAAGTTCTGCACTGGTCTTGTGCAGGGATTACTCCAACTCATTCACACTGGGCCAATGAAACTGACTAGAAAAATTTATGAGCATTTAAAGAAAATTAGAGGACAAAAATACCAATACAAAATAGAAAATCAGGCAAAAATGCAACTTTAGGCTAATTTAAAGCACAATAAATGGATAAAAATCTTTCCAATTTAAAAAATTATATTTTTCAGTTTATAAAGTATTTTCTTCCTCCTTTCTGCATGCCTTGTGCATTATAACGGTGGCACACTCGGCGCGTATTCGAGAGGTTCAGGGTTTGAGTCCCGGCAAGGGCACTGCTCATTTTTCATGTCTCCTGCTTCAAAGTAAACTAATGACCCTACAAGGTCACTGCATTTAAAGTACGCTTATGCATTTTTACTGTGCTATTAAACAAAAGCTGATGAGTCGGAATTTTTTATTTAAATTTTAAAGAAGGTTATTTATCCTTTTATTGAAATAAGAAATAATTTCGCATTTTTTCAAATTAAATTCACAATAACATTACCATAAGTATTACAACAGAATTAAATTGAGCAATCTCAAGTCTTTGAGCAATACTGAATTTGTGTAATTCTGTGATACTTCCAAATGAAAGCAGACGGCTGTGTAAACTGTTGGATTGCTGTTCGTAACAGCTAGTTGTATACATGAGGAGAAATGTTATCGCTTAAAGAAAAGTCAGAGAATTGCACAAATTCAGCATTGTGCATATTAAACATTATAATATCATATTATATGATATATTACTACTATTACAAGTTCTTTTTCTTTTTTTTTTCATTAAGCTTTACGTATCGTTGTGGTTTTCACCATTTAGTTAGATTTCGCCTTAACGTATATGTTCGATTCTAAGTGGCATTTTGTTAACAAAAAAGTACCCATCATACCGCAGAGTCAAGTTGCACTTTCAGAAAAGATGTGTAAACATCTAAGTATAAATGAAG
>KK113271.1:108393-120762 GCA_000611955.2 Stegodyphus mimosarum | reverse complement strand
CTTAAAAAAAAAAAAAAAAAAAAACGAACGGGACAGCAGTATCTGCCTAAAAAATTTCTTTCCAGATTTTCTCATTAGATGATATCACAAAACGCATTTTATTTTTGGTGACTTGCAGTATTTAATTATATTACTTTCGTTGCAAATGATGAAATTTATTTTTTTGTTTCTATACTAAAAAAATAGCCTACATTAAGAGATGTTGTATATTATTTACTCTTTTAGAAAACAAAATATATCAATAATATATAGATGTGTACAACAGTGGCGTAGCTAGGGTTTCCAGTGCCCGGGGACCACTGAAGAATCTGTTCCCCTTTCTGTGTGCCAAGAATGGAAAATAGTTCATTAAAAATTTCGTAGCATCAACTTCATAAAAAATTCGTGCTATTTGATATAGATAATATCATAAAAAGGTTAAATTTTTTTGCATTTGTTTACTCAAAACATGAAACATAAATCATACACATGAAATCTTTGTGTATAAATTGATGCACATATTTGCATTAAACTGAATCTTTTAAATACATTATGATATATTAATAATGTATTTATTACTAACTTACTAATATTTTACTTCTCATCTGTGAACAGTACAAAGCTAAAATTATACAGGAAGGAGAAAAAGACATTTGAAGTATAGCTCTTCTACTAGAAATTAAGTGCTTTGATCCTATATTTATCAGTTCTTTTGAAAATGTTGACAGAAATGACAAGATGAAATCCTTCCATCTATTGCTCGAATATTTCTGGGAAATAAAATGGAAATCTATATCTGGGATATCGATTCCCATATTCGCTATAATCTGGTAGCACATAATTTTTTTTAGGTAAAACCTTTTTGCTTATGTAATTTCTCTGCCAAAAATAATCATTCCTTATCATGCTTCAATATCATTAAACATATTTTGAGTTAAAACTGATTTTATATGTTACTGGGCTTATGGGGCAGAATATGATAATAAAACAAATACTCCAGAAGTCTTTTATAAGCAATTCTTGTCCATATTCAGAGTATGTGGAATTTGCTAATCCAAACGTGTAACTATCAACATAGTGTGGCGATCACGTGGTTCAGTGAAGCCTGGTTAGTTGCTTGCTCGTGTCGCCATCTATATTCGCCAGTGGAAAGTGCTGCGTCACATGAGCGGGACTCGATCTTGGGTTAATTTATTGGGAGTTGAATTCTTTACCGCTAGCCCAAAAGAGCTCTGTTGTGCTAGGTTCAAGAATTCTAACTCTTTCAAATTTGCGATGGTGGAGTTGTTCTCGAGATCGGTCCGCCGCATACTCCCCCTCGAAGCATCTATGATGCGATATGAGGAGAATGTTGAGAAACCCGTTGTCTTGGCATGTGTGTCGCCGTTTATTGGTTGTGGGGCGGAACCTGTGACGTAGTTCGTCATTTGACCTCAGTCGAGGGAGGAGTCTGTAGTTATCCGGGTCGTATATAAGCATTCTGTACCGCGCCGCCAAAATTCTCTCCTCGCAGTCAGCTGACTACTAGTTCTGTTACTTTTTCTACCCGCCTAACGGGTCCCCCCCTCCCACTCTCCCAGACTCCGAGCGGAAACGAGAATCAGTGAAGTTCATAGTTCATTGACCTCGCGAAGCTCTTTAAATCGCGCTGCTTGGCTTAGGATTTTTATCTTTTATTTTTTGATATCAAGAATCAAGGAAAGCTCATGCCACCTAACAATATCTTATTCAAAATTATTGAAGCATTGATTGACCCTATCTAAATTGATTCTGGCCCTTATTTTGACACTAAATTAAAGTCCTTCATTGGGTTTTTACCTTTTTTGTCCCATGCAGAAGGCATTATCTGAGCTAAATATTTTTTTGGCTTTCAAAATTTTCCCGTATTTGATGATCCCCTCTTTTGATGATTAAATTTTATTATTGATGATGTGGAGTTAAAGGCTTTGCCCTAGTGTACTCCGTAACTTTAACTTCCTTGATCCTTGTGATTGGATATGACTTCCGATAACATCATTTCCTCTAGGCTTAGGAACGCCTTGACTTTATTTGGGTTTCGAGGGTACACCTCCATATCGTTTGTTTACATTTTGAGAATAGTACCGAAAATATTAATATGTGCGTTGTATTTTTTTGTAATGAGGTTACTCTTACAACACTGTAGTGGGGTGAATTTAATATAAAAAATGTAGTTTTTTCCCTAGAGTTTATTTCTTCTTGTGCTAACTCCGTAAATGTGTATTAACACTAAGCGCAGATATTTTTAGTAAATGTATTCTTAATTTAAAACCCTACATATTAAAAGTGTTTTGATTATTAATTCATTATTTCATTATATATTCATTCTCTGCAGATGCAGTCTCTAAAAGCATGAGACAAGTCATTTTTCGGAAATAGCAAAAACGACGTCGGAAGCTTACATTTAACACAGGAAATTTACAATATTTATAACCAATTTGAAAAAGTAAAACTTATTTTTGAAGTTAGACTAATATAGATTTGGAACAGATGAATACAGATACGTATTTTAAATTGAATAATATTACTTTATGAATATTATCCATTTTTTAATATGTCATATCTTTTGCACTTTTGCATAAAAATAGTATTTGTCAGAGAAGAAAGTTTCTTTTCTTATACAAGTGCATTAAATTTAGCGACAATACTGAATGCACTTCTTTCATTTAAGGCAACAGAATATTAGAAATGACATGGACATTAAACGTAGAAATAATATTTGCAAATGAAATACTTTCTGCAATGTGAAAGGACCAGAAGTGCAATAACAATAATATACTTACTAGAACACAGTGTCGCCTCAGTTGGTTCAAGATCGTCGTGTTTTGGTTTTTGCACTAAATTCATGAACTCAGATACTTATATAATCTAAGCGCTTTAAGATTGCTTCTGATATTAACAGCATCTTTGAAAAACTTTTTAATTCCATGGAACAGGAAGTCATCTGCAGAACGCTGCAGCTAATTTTTTTCGTTTCAGGGAAAACAAACGATAATTTTCACGCCGTGCCACTTACGTGCGTCATTCGTCGAAAACAAAAACCATAAGAATCCCGTCTAAACGTCATTACGCCAAGAGAAATGATGTCATCGGAAAGTATGTCCAATCGCAAGTACGGATTTTTCTCTATGCTCGTGGCGCGGTACAGTATGCTTATATGCATCCGGGTCACCAATGTGGCGATCACGTGCTTCAGTGAAGCCTGGTTAGTTGCTTGCTCGTGTCGCCATCTATATTCGCCAGTGGAAAGTGCTGCCGTCGCATGAGCGGGACTCGATCTTGGGTTAATTTATTGGGAGTTGAATTCTTTACCGCTAGCCCAAAAGAGCTCTGTTGTGCTAGGTTCAAGAATTCTAACTCTTTCAAATCTGCGATGGTGGAGTTGTTCTCGAGATCGGTCCGCCGCAATAGTCAATTTGGTGGTTCAGTTTTACGTAATAAAAGCTCAGCTTTAAACAAACTTATTTTATTTACAAGATTACTGAAATGTGGTATTAATTTGCCGCTAATTATCAGGGCCGGCTACTCCCTTACAGACATTCTTATTCAAATGTCTCAAAGGTACAGATTAACAGTTTAGACTTTATATTAAAACCCTTTATTTAGTTTTAATATAAAGTCAGTTCATGCCTTTATATTTAAACTTCATTTTTTCTAAGCATTTTAAAACAAACCCTATATAAAATTTTCCTCTAGAACAAAAGTTATGATAAAATATAATAAGTTCTAAACTTTTGTTTCTACAAGGGCTGGGTTGTTTATTTACATCTGCATTTCAGGAAACTCCTGATATTTTTCGAATCCTGCTGCTCGTCTCCAAAGATTTTATCAATAATCAAATTAATGAAATGAATAGCTCCTATTAAAGGTACAAATTTAGCCAAAAATTAGGAATTACAATTTGAAGTCAACATATATTCCAAATCAATAATGCAATTTAAGCACCAAAAGTGGCGTAGCTAGGGTTTCCAGTGCCCGGAAGAATCTGTTCCCCTTTCTGTGTGCCAAGAGTGGAAAATATTTCATTAAAATTTCGTAGCATCAATTTGGCGCTCCTTGGATGCTGGGCCCGGGGACAGATGTTAACCCTTGCCCACCCTAGCTACGCCACTGAGTACCAATTCCAAAAAAGGTCAATAGAGTAAATAATTAAAAAAAAAACAAGTACTTATATAGACGCTTTGTATTTATATGCATATATTTACGAAATAAATAAATATATAGGAGGGCTAATTCATAATTAGTCGAAAGAAATTTTAGGCTTACATAAAAAAAAAATCTGAAAGGTTTCAGATTTTAGATTACGTCCAAAGGGGCGTTTATTTAACATTTTGTGTGTTACCTTTATTTGTTAAATACCATGTTCTTCGCACTTAAACCATAAAATTCAGTTCAACAGCAATATCGCAAAATAATTTTAAATTCTGCATATCTTTAGAAATTTCGGTACACGCTCTCACGCGCTGGAGATAAAAATGTTTTTCTGTACAAAGTTGGTATTGCTGGCTTTGAAATCTTTGAGTTTGTTAATGAAAAACTCGTTAAAGTTTTAGAGAATATTGTTACGAATTTCACATTTATTTGGCTATTTATTTAGAACTGTAATTAGAATTCCTTTTTATTTTCCCGTGCAACGCACGCAGACGATTTTTGAAGAGAAGGCTACGTCAAAAAAAAAAAAAAAACATGCATACATTTATGCAGATTTTTCATTTTTTAAAATTTAATGCAGAGCGATAACATTTAGCGGCAGCAATTTGAAAAGTGATACGCCGTTTTTGTGTTTCCGACGCACGAGTTGTGTTTCCTTCCGGACTAAATCCCTTTGGAGTAAAAAACATAAAACAAGAATACAAAGAAGTTATATATACACGAATATATATATGTGTGTAATGCATAATGCTTCTGTATGCACTTTTTTTACTGATATGTATTATTACCTTATTTCAATTTTTTACTAATGTTTAGTAACACATAGTAGAAAAGTTAACTTCAGAAGATAACTAGTAATAGTGAATTGATTTATATATTGTTGCTTTTAAGAACTCACAAGGTTTTAAGATTACTTTATTTTTCAATACCGTTTCATAAAAATAGGATTTTTCTGTCTGCATGCATAATTTATCTAAATTTGATGATGAGAATATCAAAATATTCTTACTTCCGAGTACAGTAAAAAAGGGAACTCATAAATAGATGTTATAGCAAGTGCGTGTATCAAATTTTAACGTTTAGAGCTTATCGTTTTTGAATTGCTCGAGATATACACTTTACGCGCAGTATAAAGACTCCGGAGAGTCTTTATACTCTGTGATACGTACGTGGACGCAAAAGAAGTTAATAAAAAATCCATTTTGACTCCCTCTTAGAATCTGTTTTGGAATAACGAATACTTGATTCTGTCTGTATGGAGAGAAGTCCCACGAAAAATAGTCAAAATGGATTCGGAAGCGGTTTGAAATCGGAAACTCGAAATTTTTTGCAATGACAGTTATTCTTTTACTTTGTTTAAGGAAGTAAACAGGAGCAAATCTGATTGCAAAACTCTTTAAATAATAAAGAAGTCTTAGGAAGATATAAGAGGAATAATTTTGTTTCTTTAGCTTCTTAATTTTAATGTAACACTAATAGCTAAAATTTCTGTTTCGTTCTAGGTTAGAATTCAGCATTTCTAACAACAGGAAAAATTGAGCGGAATAACGGTGAAAGCAACGCAACGCTTTAATCTCTCTGTGCTTTACCAGTGGACAAGTGGTTAAAGCATTTGAATACTGGGAATTCAACCCACATCAGTCAGCTTTATATAAAAACGAAATTGAATTATAGGTCATTCATCCGGATTCGATCGCAGATGAATAGGCTGGCTGCAGGATAAGTTTTCGTGATTTTTTCAATGTGTAACTTGAATGCGAGTTAGTTTCCTTTAAAAAGGTTTCTACGAAGGCACCCCTTTTTTAACGCAGATAGCCCTTGTGCGCTTTGCTATACTCCAATAACTTAAACTAACCGTCAGTCTCTCTCCTTCACAGTTACTTTCTATGATTTATTCTTGCATAGATCAGCCGTCCAGACGGGAAAGTGATTAGTGACTCTGTCTACCATACCGAAGAGTTGGTTTTTAATCTCGGAGAAGGCATGGATGTAATTTGTCCGTTCCTTGATTGGATGCAACTGTGGCCCACCTATTAGGCACTTAGGTTCCTGAATAATAGAGATCAGCGCTTCTGGCCTTAGTAGTGGCCAACCCGTATTAATAGCTAGAGCCCGCACATGAAAAAAAGAAAAAAATCTAGCGTACGTAGCGTACATAGCAGCACAGTCGGACTTGCAGGGACTTTCGGAAAATCCATTCGAAGTTCATAAGTGAGTAGAAACGACGCTCGGGACAAATTACTTATGTTAACTTGTTTATTATCTCTGTAGGCTACATATTATCAGCTTTAAACTTTCAATAGAAGTATAAATAGTTTGAACTTGAATACCGTTCGAAGGATATGTATGTTCGAAGTATTAATAACTAAAATTGCAAATTATTTTGATTCGCATACGTCTACTAAAGGAAAAAATATGAAATTTTCTGGAAATGTTCATTTTATCGTGAGCAATTGGTATAATTTCAGTGAGAATGTAATATTCAGTTATTTTGCATTTTTCATAAACCCTGATAGGGAATCTGAAAAATGTTTTATAGTCATTCCGATGCATTATCATTTATTTATTTATTGTACTAGCTATAACTGAAAATAAAGCCAAATGTAATTGGAAAATGCAGAATAATTCCACTTTGCCCTCTACCTGTCAGCATTCGTACCTGAAGTTTACCGACGGTTAATGAAGTTGATGTGTTTTGCTTAGTAGACTGGTTGTGCAGGTTTTAGTAGCGGTTATTTTCTATCGTTAGTTGGTGCTGTCTGTCGAAGACTGGGATATCTTTACATAATACTATTGACATTCTTTACCAAGGAAATGTACCCAAACATTATAGATAGTTATTTTTCTAAGTGATTACTGTTTGCATGTTGTAAAATCTGGTTTCTGGGTTTGACATGGCGGATAGTGCTAGTGAGAGCGACAGCGGTTCGGTTGATGGATTATGTACTATTCCTCTGTCTTTAACTAGAGAACAGTTCCAAAAACGAATAGACTCTTTGCAGCAAGAAAATAAAGTTTTGAAACTTGAAGTTGAAACTTATAAATTTAGAATCAAAAGTTTGCAAGAAGAAAACAAATACTTGAGACAAGTTAGCGTTAATATAGTAAGCCTCTTTCGTAATATATTCTTATTTTTAAAGCGAAAGTTTTATCATAAGTTTGAAGAGATTAGTTAATTAAATGCCGCTTATCATAATGTATGTACATAAAACTATTCTGTAAATCGTAATGAACTTAACACTTTCTCCAAAATAAATTTGTAATATTATGCTTTTCGGAAAAGTGATAAAAATGGTGCTGCAGGAAAGAAAATTCCTAAATGAATGTTAATAAACAATTGGATATTGATGTATTTGAAGCCTGTCTATCCTTAATTCTGAGCAAATTCGAATTGAGGCTGTTAGATTATCTTAACAGATGTTAAATTAGCTGTTACATATATCAGCTGTGTTATTAAATGCATGAGATGCATTCCAACTTTAATTAGTAGCAAATTTCATCCTAATATTGTCTTACTTTCACTTCAATATATTAAAAATTTATTTAATTATTGGCCTTAAAAGGTGAATATATTCATATTAATGTCAAAGCTAAACACTAGTAGATGTATGAAGTCTGTTTGAATAATGTGAAAATTTATAATTGGAGTAAATTAAAAGAATAATTCAGAGTACGAAAAATATGGTTTATTTGAAAACGTAATCGGCTTTATTACTTTATTACTCTTACTAAGAGGGAAGTGGAATTCCATTTAAAGCAATAATGCAAGCAAAAATTTCATCAGACTTCAATACCTTCAACAGTAGATATAATTTTGTAATGATATGCTAAATTGACATTTTTTTTAGCGATTAAGTGATTCAGTGATTGCAAAAATGATTCACGTTGGGATATTTCTGATGTTAGAAAACAAGCAGAAATGTGGTTCATGTATTTTTCTATTGGAAGTCTCATCAAAAGTTGGAGATTTTAAAATAAACTAGCAAATAAACTCTCAGTTAAATTCTGCAATATTTATCACTAACATTAATAATAGTAGCAATCTACTTGCTATTATATTTTCATGATAGAAATTTAACTTTTATAAATAATTGCTGTATGAAGAATAAAACCTGCAAATCGAAATTGTAGTGCTTGTATACATTTTCTAACAAAACACAATTCAGATTGAAACAAAAACAAAACAACTCAATGAATTAATATAAAAACAGTATAGTATAACAAATAGGTGAAACTTTTTTGTTCCTTTTCAAGGTACAGCCAAAAATTTTTCAGTTATTTGCTATATTATTACGTTTTATATTTCTGTTTCAGTTTTGATTTGTGTTCTTCTGGTTAGATTGTTGGCCACATACTTTTGTTTTAATTATTATCTTTTGATTGTTTAATTAATCTCATAGTATATTACATGACTGTAATAATCAATCATAATTTTGAAATTTCTAAACTTGTGTGTATGTATATATGTATATATATATATATATACATATACCATCTAATATGGGAAATGAAATAAATGAGAGAATTATTTCAGGATT
Organism: Stegodyphus mimosarum; assembly: GCA_000611955.2. Taxonomy (NCBI): domain Eukaryota; kingdom Metazoa; phylum Arthropoda; class Arachnida; order Araneae; family Eresidae; genus Stegodyphus; species Stegodyphus mimosarum. The sequence goes on along the minus strand of KK113271.1, from coordinate 112,075 downwards.
GTAAGAACCATGATCCCCTACCTATTTTTATTTTTTTTAATTTGCAAATTTTATAATATACATTTGTAACAGAAAAAGTAGAGGTTGAAAAAACAAAAAGGTTGGAATTCGCTTTAGCCCACTGCTTGGCGGCGATTGTTTTTGAATGAGCAATAAACGTGCCAACATGGGTAACTCTGTATAACATGTGTACGTTGCCTACATTGTGCAATTCGATAAATTTTTTTTAAGTTTAAAAGGAACGCTGTGCACATGGCATTTTCTTGTAATTTATTTTCGTTATTTTAGCTTATTTTGTTCATTTGTGTATGTTGCCTACATTGTGCAATTCGCAGATGTTTCTAAGTTAAAACAGAACGGTGTGTACATGGTATCGTTTGTAATTTTAATGCCCTTTTAAAAAAAAATTCCTTCTTTCTTCGATGCCATTTTGGTTACGTTTTCGCGGAGCGTGTCGGGAAGGTTATGTAACGGCATAAAATGTGTAAGTATTACAACACAAAATGTAAATAATTAATTTAAACCTAACTGACAAATATTTTAATGATCATAATGTTCGTTTTGCATATTATTTTATTATCTTTTTGTGGCAACAGTTTCCATACTAATTTATGCTTTAGAATTCTATGTTTTGTTTACAATAGGTTTTCGCAGAGCGTGTCGGGAAGGTTGCAATTGCAAAGACGTTTCGCAGAAACGCGCCGAATTGGCGATTTTCAAAACATCACCAAGCAGTGGGCTAAAGCGCATTTTCACCAACAAAAACAGTGAAAACCAAAGTTAATCCTTTTTTATTTAAAGCTCCAAACAGAACTTGTCAAGGGAAAAGTGTTTTGAAGCTTTAAACAAAGTCAATTAACTGAACAACAAGAACCGGTTTCATTCCGATCAACTCACTGAGACCTCTATCGTCAATCAGTATAATGGTTATTAATTCTAAAAATTTTTTATATACAATATTTCAAAAAAAAAAAACTATACAAGTTTGAGGCTCTCATTGAGTTGGTCTCTTTTCCCCACCAGTTTTTGTTGTCCGAACACAAAAAGAAACAAACCTCACAAGGAGAACATTTTACATGTAATGCCGAAATAAAACATTGATAATCAAGGGAAAAATTGGATGAATTACAAACAAAAGAAATATCAATAAAATTGGTAAAATGAATGACAAGAATAAAAATAATAAAATGCTGTACTAATTACAATGTAAGGCTAAAATTTTTATCGAAAAATTTGACTGTCAAATGTAAAGGCTTAATAAGGGCCAGGTTCGAATGCGTATTTAAAATGAAAATACTTTTTGCTAAAGTAAAACAATAAATGCGACCATATAATTTTAAGAAAGTAGTACAAGAACGTGAGAGACCTATTTGGTCAAGAATTTTGCACATTGAGCTGCAAAATTAAATTTAAAGACAAGCAAAAGGAATAAAATTCTAAAAGCAATCGCCTAAAAGTAAATTTGATACCTTAGCTCCAGAGTTTAAATAACTCTCTTGAGCTAAGGTATCAACATAAATACTATATTATGTTGTATATTTACTTTTAGGCTATTGCTTTTAGAATTTTACTCTTTTCGCTTACCTTTATATATATATATCTAAAATGTGAGCTATTTTGGAATAGGCACATTTCATGTGCCAAGTTGATTGTGGCCACAACAAGCTGAAATAAAAAATGAAGATTTAATATGCCTTCGCCTTTAATTTACTATTCGTTATGAATCAACACTTCTATGACGTTAAAATTCCTCCTGGTCAGCACTACAGACTTCTTTTTTTATTACAATGAGCCGGTAGGATCGATCTCTGCTGCTAACCCCAATGTGTACAGGCTCTTTTCAAGTGATGTGCGAAAGTTTACTCCAATGAACTCTCAACCGTTTCCAGTGATGGAACTGCAAAATAAAAATTAGGAATTTGATTTAATGCCTTGCGTGAAAGTTTCAATGATCGCTGATGTTCGTGTGCTGTGATCTGCGTTTCGTTTCTTCTGTTTCAAGGCCATAGCGGGACGAAATCTCTATACTTCTAACGCTGTGCTTTTCAAGTGTCTCACTTTTCAAATATGGTGTTTTTTCAAATGCGGAAAAAGTTCAGTGAAAATGCGAAGGATTTTTCTTGCAAGGTTTATTCATCGTCTCATTTCTAAGTCTGTGGTCTGGATTTTTTCTAAAGGTTTTATTTAGTGCAACTAAAAATATCATATTGAAATTACTAATCATTATTATTATATTGAAAATCTGAATACATATTGCTGCTTCTTAAAAGTATAGTATTGTTTTATGAAAATGATATTAAAAATTCGAACTCTAATACTTTAGTGAGGTTAGTGAAGAAGATTTAATTATTTTTCTGGAAGGTTGTTAACATAAATATATTTTGAAATTTGTGTTGAAAATTTTGAATAAGAATTTTATAATTATTCTAAAAATGAAGTGGATACAAAAATAAGTGAAATTAGTACAGATAAGTAATATGAAATAATGGTTAATGCATGTTAAAAAATTATGGGTTGCTGTAAAGTATAAAGTATGTTGAGGGAGTACTGGTTCCGAAACAGAGGCCTATTATTACCTCTGTACAGTTGTTCCTTTTACTCTCTTCATATAAGATAATGTTGAAGGCTTTCATTTCATGATTGAGTGTAATTTTTTTATATTATTATTATACTTTTTTTTTTTATTATGGAATGTAGTAGTGCAGTTCTCAAAGGCCAGTTACCTTATGTAAGGAACGGAGGCCTTTACAAGTAACTGCCTAGGCACCATGAGCCACTAGTGCAAAACACACTGGCTAGCTCAAGAGGCTAGCCTTAATGATGGATATGTTTGTTTAGAAGTATTGCGAGGCCTTTCAGTTTGTTAAATTCAGAAATTGCAAATGAAAGACAATATTGGTAAAACCATAATTTTAGCAATACTATTATCACATTTATGATGTTAAAATATAAGTTATAAGAATGAAAATTAGATGTGTTCTGAAAATTTTGAAAATTATTTTGATTATTCAAAATCAGTAATATGTGTGCAAAGGTTTTTCAACTGTGATATATTGTGTTCAAAGCTTACAAAGACTTTTCTGAAGAAATTTAATTATATGGACAGCAAATTAACAAAAACGTTTGGACTGAATTTTTAAGGACTCTAAAATATTATTTAAACAATTATATAAGCTAATATTTTGCAATTATATTAGTAATTAGTTTGGTCAAAATTTCAGGATTTGTATTTTTTCGTCAAAATTTCAAAATTGGTATTTTTTCAAATTATTTTTTACATAATTCTGATGATGTAAATGGAACTAAAAGTCAAGTAACCAATAATAATTTTACAGAAGTATTAACTGTCCAATCAAAATGCATTGTAAACCAAAACTAACTCGGTCTGAATTGCGATTTCACCCTGAACGTAACGCACTTGCTCTGCACTTGCTCTTTACTCTTCGGTCTATTTGGACTGCTGTCTGCTGCTTTCTTCTTTCTTACTGAAAATTAATCTAAAATGTGAGCTATTTTGGAATAGGCACATTTCATGTGCCAAGTTGATTGTGGCCACAACAAGCTGAAATAAAAAATGAAGATTTAATATGCCTTCGCCTTTAATTTACTATTCGTTATGAATCAACACTTCTATGACGTTAAAATTCCTCCTGGTCAGCACTACAGACTTCTTTTTTTATTA
>KK113271.1:36529-106957 GCA_000611955.2 Stegodyphus mimosarum | reverse complement strand
AGTAGTATGAGTGTGTAAGATTAAAAAAAACAACAAAATCGTAAATTAAAGTAGCAATAGCCCCTTAATTCTTCATTTTAATTTGAGTATTTTCCCTTGCTGTTCTAAAAATGGCAACTTCTTAATAACTTTTGGACTGCGTCATTATAATGTGTAAGTATGAGTGTGTAAGATTAAAAAAAACAACAAAATCGTAAATTAAAGTAGCAATAGCCCCTTAATTCTTCATTTTAATTTGAGTATTTTCCCTTGCTGTTCTAAAAATGGCAACTTCTTAATAACTTTTTCTGGACTGCGTCATTTTTAGATTAATCCACATCATATAACTTTTACGTAATGATAATAAAGATCAATATTTGTTCAGTCAGTAGTTTTACAACATTGCATATATATATGATGGAATGAAATATGATTTTATTCATTTGCAGCAAGCAAAAGCTGAACAGGAAGAAGAATATATTAGCAATACTCTTTTAAAGAAAATTCAAGCTTTGAAAAAAGAACAAGAGGCCTTAGCTATCAATTATGAGCAAGAAGAAGAATGTCTCACTAATGATTTATTTCGAAAGCTTTCTCAAGTGAGTTATTACCATTTCATTCTTTATTGCTTTTATATATGTAATTTAACTTTGTTATGCCTAGCATAGAAAGAATGGTATTGCGACTGTTATAAGGAAGGAGGCACAATAACTTTTTAATTTATATGTATTGCGACACATTTAATAACTTTTATTAATGAGTAAATTGCTTTTATTGATTTCTTTTTAAAAAAATTTCAGCTTCGTCAAGAAAAAGTGCATTTGGAGCAAACTCTTGAGCATGAACAAGAAGCCTTAGTTAATAAGCTTATGAGAAAAATAGAAAAGTTGGAAGCTCAGACTCAAGCCAAACAGCATAATTTAGAGCAGCTGCGGAGAGAAAAAGTAGAATTGGAGAATACATTAGAACAAGAACAAGAAGCTCTTGTCAATAAGTTATGGAAGCGCATGGATAAATTGGAAGCTGAGAAAAGGTAGGGCTGAAATATGTTATTAAATTGCTTATGCTTGTAAATTTTAAAAGTTTCTGCCTTGATTTATTTAAAAAATATATTTAAGATTAAATTTTAATGAACTCTGAATGTAAAACATTGGTAGTACATTTTTTATAAAGGTACTGGAATATTTTTGATGCAGATTTATAAGCAATCATGAATTATAATATATCTTATTAATGTTGATTGATATTAATATAATTTATTAAAAAATATATCTGTAAAATATAAAAAATACGATGGCTTTGCTCTACGCAACCTCTGATTAACTTTCTGCAATTTCAGGATCATTCCCCTATACCAGTACTTCTGAGAACATTCTGGCATGTTATAAAACCGTTACTATAAGTACCGAGTTGTGCCATTTTTTAGTCAGGCTGCTGCCTGCTAACACTGCTATTAAAAATCTGCACTGCTCTTCTTTCTCTTGTTTGCATATGCCGAATCTTAAATTTCATATTATGTAATTCAACTCATTATTAGGCATGTAAATTTCAGTTTCTCATTTAACAGAAAAAAATTATCGGCCATTTGAATTGAATAAATATATGGAGTTTTAAAGTGAAATTCTTCTGTATCTTATTCTGCTGTCTTCCACTTCGCAACGACCACACCCAGACTCTGATGTGACCTGATTGATAAGCTTCATCATTTCCATTGCCCATCTCCTGCAAATATCACACATATATATACATTTACGTTTGTTAATGTGTACATTTTGTAATAACATTTATTCTGTAGCCAGTTATGTCTTAAATTGCTAGGGAAACCATTTTTTTATCAAATGATTTTGAAATCAGTATTCATCTCATAGCATACTTGTGTTTGAGATCTATTTTTCGTTTTTGATTAGTTGCTTTTATAATGGCTAACACGTCAGGGTCTAGTAAAAAAGTAAACCCTTTTTTAGTAGTTATAGTATTCAGAAATGTCATGCTATATGCATATGATTTTCAGTTAAAAATCCACTATTCTGAACTTACAATAATATTTGATGTAAGTTACAAACTTGTGAAAAAAAAAGTCATTCCTTATGACTGTATTTATTTGGCCAATAAGGGATTTCAAGGAATCCTTTCCTGTATATTTGTAGGACATGAGTATAACAGGTTATATAGTTACAGTAATACATAAAATTTCATTTGTTGTAAAAGTTGTGATTATGTTAAAGAAATTTTCTTATGAAAGCTCCAAAATTTCTGCAATATGAGTTATAGAAAAAATGATCAATGTTGAAAGAACAAATTAACGCTTTATATTTTAAGTGTAAAGTTTTTGACTGGGATGTTTTATTTAAGATTTTTAACTTAGACTGTTTATTTATATTAGTTTTTAAAAATTTCATTTCTTATAGACTTTTACAAGAAAAATTAGAACAACCTGTGTCTGCACCACCTTCTCCAAGAGATATCAATAAAGGGGATACTGCTGCTAATTTAACTCTACATGTGCAACACCTCCGAAATGAAGTAGCGAAGTTAAAAATGCAGCTTCTGAATGCACAGCAAGAGCGTATGTTAATTTATGTTTTATTTTTCTAAAACTAAATTTAATGGTCTAAATTTCTTATTTATGTTTCATATACTAAGAATTAAGCTTTTAAAAATTAATTTTATTGTCTTTAATTTTTTAATTCATGGAAAAAAATTGTAAATAGAAAAAATTATTAAATCTACAATTTGTACAACATTTAAGTTTTTAAAAAAAAATTCCGCAAAATGTTTACTTTTCAGATGGGAGATTTTCTCCTTTAAAATGAATCCTAATTTTTGAAGTAATGTTTTTCCTGGTACTTTTTTGTTAATGGGGTGCCAGTCACCAAAATATGCATCAAGGCACAAATCATGTTGTTAATTAAATGTTTTTATAGCGTCATGAATAATTGTACACATTGATCTGTTTTTACTTTAAAAAGATGGAGAATGCAGAAATTTGGCAACCTGCAGCTTTGGCATTGTGGCCATTAAATATTAACATTACAGTTATTAAATTTTTTTCATAGATTTATTTTACATATTTTGCATTTCATACAGTTGTCATCAAATTCATATTTATAGCTTTTAAAGTTATTTATTTATTTTTTTCAATTTTGAAGTTACATGGAAGGCAAGTTTATAAGAACTAAAATGGAGAACAGGTCGTGATTTTAAGACAGCACTTAATAATTATCATTCAAGACATATTAAATTACAATGTTAATTCCTTAATTGAGTTGTTTTATGGAGATTTTGATTTCTTTCATTCTGTATAGTGTATGTATAGTGAAAAATCAGTAGTTATCATACTAATTTCTTGTTTTATGGATATTTTTATTCCTTTCATTATATAAAGCGTATATATATTGAAAATTGGTGCTTAGCAGTTACTGAAGATTGGTGCTATCTGCACTACCAAAAAGTTGTGAAAAGTATTCATGAGGCAAAGCATTATCAATGTATTGAAAGTTTTCATTACTGATTTGCAGAGCAGATACCATACTAATTCCTTGTGTTTACTTTTTTTAATACTTTTAGAATTTTAGTGTATCCAGACAACAACAGATGGCGTTACCGATGTGTGATGTCATATGCTATGGTATCGAAGTGATATATTAGAGTGTTCATTTATTAGTGATTACAGTTCATTTTTCTCGTTTTCAAGTGAAAACAAAACAAAATATCTTGGTCCAGTGCGACCCGAAAAAATCAGTTATTTCGATTTCGGAATAAGTGAAATAAATTTGTGTAGTGAATTGGCAAAGTGAAATGGCAAAGTTGATTAGCGTGTATACTTATGTGGTTTAGAGATAAAGCTGCAATGTAGGGTGAGTATGTTCCATTTATTTTTGTTTTATTTTGCTAAAAATTATTAGTACTAATTGTTATTCAAATTGGCTGAATTAAAGCCTCTTTTAACTAAAAAGAAAGTTCTAAAAAGCAGTATAACTACATTTAAAGCAAAGCAAATTCAAATTTAGAACAAGCAGGCATTTTAGAAGTAAAGCTGTTCGAAACGAAACTAAATTATTTTAGCAGTGAACTAACTGCGTTCTATCTTTGAGGCAATATTTTTGTTGTGTTCTGAAAAAGATTGTGATACATTCATTACAGAACAACAAATGATACAAGAAACGTTAGATGATTTATGGATTGCTATAAATAAAAGGCTACAGAAATCTTCCAGTGATTCTAAAAACAAAACAAATGGTTTAGCAAATGTAAATTCGTCTGAAGTTCGATTGCCAAAATTAGAACTTTCTTCCTTTACAGGCGAAAATATAGAAGAGTGAATTAGTTTTTATGAGCTTTTTAAAGCAAGTGTAGATAAAAATCCAAATATTTCCAAATGCCAAAAGTCGAAATATTTAAAGGCTTCTTGTAAAAAAAAAGGCTCTGTCTATTATTGATTCTATCCCAATTTCAGATGCTAATTATGATATCGCTTTGTAACTTTTACAGGAACATTTTTCTAATAAAAAGGAATTAACTAATGCATTAATACAAAAAATGTTTAATTTGCCTAAAGTTTCTGATTCTGCAGAAGCAATTTTACATTGTGGGCGGGGAACACGCAATAACCCCTTCAACATCATCAAAAGGGACTGTTTTGGAGGTCGCAGAGTTCTCGTTCGAGCAGACATAATGCTTGGTAGCCCTACCGACCTTCATATCTCCCAAGGAGGTTCGTCACCTGGGACTGCTATTGTAACGAGGTTCTTCTTCCTTACATGCGTCTTTTTCCAAGGGCGATGGGACCTCAGTTCCTCTTCATGGACGACAACGCTCCACCTCATCGCACAGTTACTGTCGAAGAGCTGTTGGAGAGTGAAGATATTGAACACATGGATTGGTCGGCAAGGTCTCTGGATCTAAATCCCGTCAAGCATGTACGGAACTTACTAGGGAGACCCGTGGCAGCACATAACTTATCGCCAGTAACGATTCCGAAACTGCGATTGGTGCTACAAGAGGAACGAGCAGCAGTGTCTCAACAGCTCATTAACAACCACATATCCAGCATGCACAAATGATGTGAAACCTGCCTAGCAGTCAGGGGAGATCATATCCCCTATTAAAGACCGGATGTTTCTTGCTGGACACCCATCACAGGGATGTTTCGGCCTTCAGTCGCATTGCGCTCCATGCTACTTTTTCAATAAAGCTTCTTTTTATCCCTCTGATTTCTCTTTTAGTAAGTGTTGCTTACATTACTCATGTCCTTACGTATTGGGGATCTTACGGTATTAAATGTGTTGATTTGGAAAGCTTTTGTACAAAGTTATATTGAAAAAACCGTCTCGTCCTTAATTTTTGCACACCAGTGTATATTGCAACACAGATAAGTATGTAGCACTGTGGTTGTCAACCGTTTTGCCCCATGCAGTACTTTCACCATTGTTAGATGATCATTCCCCCTCTCCTTTTCCAAACTTGAAAAATACATTATTTAAATTTAGATTATTTTTGAATGTGTTTTGTAAATGAAACAGGGAAAAATACAGAAAATGTTGATAACTACCAAAACTTGAATAAAGGTTGTATACTAGAACTAAATAGTTAACAGGTAGGTAAAAGGCTTCCGACATTCCCCCTGGTTAAGCCCCATGTGTGTTTTGGCCAGTGCATAATGCTAGAATGAATGCTAATTCTCTGATTTTTTTTTTAAGAGAAAACAGGTCACTGTGTACATAGGGAGAACAAGAATGCAAATATTTTTTTGAAAAAGGTAAATGTTTTATTACCGATGGTTTTTAATCTTTAAATATTTATAAATTTTTCTTGTATGGAATTTAAATGTGCCGTCATTTTGAAAATGGCTGTTTTGTGTATTAGCTTGGTAAAAAATTAGTTATTAATGAGTTCATGACTTTTCAGTACTGATGCGAATATTCATAAAGCACCTTTGCTTTGTTTACCATCCTATAAAGCTGATTTTTTTCTCTCTGTGCTAAAAAAGAAATACAGGCTTTTTTTTTTTTTTTTTTTAACTGACACTGGCACTACTCGCATCCATCTGTAGTTGATCTCTCTTCTGGATTGCTACTAAATTTGGCAGGAAGACTAATGAAGACATGAAAAAAAGATTCTATGAAACAAAATTAGTTCTAAAAGTTGCTGATAGGGGAAAATGTGGTACTGTTCTAGTCTACACAACTGAAAATTTGCATAAACCACAGATAAAATTTTAAAATGCAAATGTTTGTGTACATAAACTATAGCAGTGTCTATAATGCAGTCTTTCATTTTACCACAGCACATGTTATTCTGAAATTATTTTACCTTCTTCAATCAAATGCAACTACTGCTCTTCGTGAGCTCAGAAGTCATAACAACCTATATAAAGGCCTTCTATTAACTAATGCATTGAAAGGCATGATTCAGAAATTTGAAAAAACAGGATCCTTAGCAGTTTGGTTTGGTAGATTGCAGAAACCGGTGTCAGAACAGACAGTTACTGATGCCACGACTGTAATTGTTGATATTAGCCATGGGACTATTGCAGGTAGTAGCAAAGGCTGGAGAATAGCCCAACAATTGGATTTGAATCTTTCAGTGCTATGGGAAATCTTGCAGAAAGTTCTGTACTTTTACCCACACAAGATAAGCCACATGGAGGAATTAGAACACAGTGATTATGGTAAACAGGTAGCATCTGACATTTCTTGCCCGGATGGAGATCAGCTATGCTTGGCCACGGAGAATTCTGTGGGAAGATGAGACTTTTTTCACCTAAATGCGACTGTTAACATTCACATTTCTCAAATTCAAGCATCTGAACAATTCCATGCAGTTTAGGAAATACCATTACATTCACCAAAAGTCATTGTTTGATATGGCTTTATAGCAGATTTCATCAGCAACCATTCTTTTTTAAGAACATTGCTGCAACAGGATCACACTCTTGTACCATTATCATGCAAATGCATTATGGTATATTGACTAGTTTTGACATTTCACAACTTCAGTAGAGTTAATGTATGAGGTAACTTATATGCAGGATTTGAGTACCACCACATATTGCTGTGTCAGTACAGTGGTTGTTGCACCATCACTTCACACAGAAAAGGGCTCATAGTCATTTTCTTCCACTTAAATGGCCACTTCGCTCCCTAGATCTAACCCCATATGACTTTTTCCTTTGGGGTTATTTAAAGTTCAAGGTCTGTCTTGATGGGTTCCGACATTCACAGCTTTAAAGGACAACATATTACACATTCCTGATGACATGTTACATTCGACACATTGAGAATGTTATGTATAAGATGCAAAGTGTGATCTACAAGAAAATGGTTATATTGGTAAGGCATTTATGCCCTCACTAAGGAAGTGTTTTTTTTTAATAAAGCGTTATAATACGCTGAAATATGATCTTTGTAACCCTTTTGGGCAGATTCATGTGCTGCATAAGCTGGTGGTGCACTTAAATTTCTTCTTTTTTATTGATTTATCCAGTTCTCATCTGTGCAGACTAGAACAGGGAAAACTCTGTTGAAAACTTTTGGAAATATTTATTTTTCCACGGAATCATTTTTTTCCATATCATTAATCCCTCTACCAAATTTGGTTGCATTCCAGCAGATAGATCGAGTTACAGATGGCTTTAAGTAGTGGCAGTTTAAAAACAATCACACTGTATTAAATAAATCTGCTAATTAGCCCATTCAAAATTTACTATCCAGGATTCTTTGGTGAATTAAAATATTTCATCGCATTTTGGCCTCTCTCTCTCTTTTTTTTTTTTTTAAATTGCGAAGGAAATTTTTCCACAAGAAGAGTTCTATTATGTAATAAGTATTTGCTAGTTAAAGATTTTTGTTGAAGAAACTTCCACTTTGTTAGGAGGAGGGAAGCCAATTATGCCATTCAGTAAATGTGATCTTTCGATGGTAAAAGAAAATTACAATGTAAAAGCACAGTCTGATATTTATAAAACATTTAATTTTCTAAGGTTTTCTCAATATCATGCTATAATTATCTTCTTATAAAAGCAGTTATAATGCACAATTCAGTTTTAATCTAAGGGGAAAAAAATTAACTGGCAAGCATGAAAGTATCAGGCTTGGGTTCTCAACCAGATGGGGATTCCACAGCTTCAAAGAAGAATGCAGTCAGCCTTTTATTTACCTTGTTAAGAATATAGTTTTAGTTTATATATATATGTTATAAACATTTTTATTGATGTTTTGGTATTTAGCGACATTTTCTATACTTGTTTTATTTATAAAGCACATTAAAAAATATTTTAAATAAATGTATTGTATGTATTTTTTGAATTTATAGAAAGGAAAGGGATGATTGTCTAGCAGTGGTGAAAGGAATGCATGGAGCAAAAAAGGTTGATAACCTCTGGGCTAATAATTACTGTACATTATGCTATAGAATTGCATTCAGGTGTATTCTTTGGGCTGTTTGTATTAGGACTGAAATGTTCAAAATGGAAGTTATGATTTATTTTCTCACTTTTTCTGACTTACTTTTCACTGCAGTAAATGCATTTTAATTTTATAGATTCTGAGAAAATGGCACAGTTTGCTTTAGAAGAAAAAAATGTCCGAGATGAAAATATTCGTCTCCAGAGACGATTACAGATGGAAGTTGAAAGAAGAGAAGCCTTATGCCGTCATCTCTCTGAGAGTGAATCTAGTCTAGAAATGGATGAAGAAAGGTTGTAATTAAAAGCAAATAGATCAGTAATTTTAAATATTGATATGGCTTTGTTAAACATTAAAACTTACAATTTACAAGGGTTTTAAAATATTACCACTTGCTGCTACTTATTAAATTACTGGATTATTTAAGGATACGTTTAGACTCAAATAGAATAACAACTCAAATAAAATGTTAATACTACTTTTTAATTGGTTATTATTTTTTAAATGTTAACAGAATTAACAAAGAAATATCTGTCTGAGGGATGTTTCCAAAGTTCTAGGAATTAAGGTATAATTTTTTATTTCACTGAGTTTCTTCACTATTATAATGCAGTTTTTCAACATATTCCCCATTTAATTGAATACACTTATCCCAGTGAAAAACGTAATTTTTTTAAGAACTCGAAGAACATTTTCTGCATTTCCTCAAGCCACATATTTATGGCATGGTTAAAATATCAAATCGATACCATGTAAAGGTTTTTTTGGAAACAAAATACTCCTCTCAGGTATTGAACATTTTTTGGTTTTCACACCCTCTTTCTGCAAAAGAGAAAGTGATTGCTCTTTGCATCTTTTTGCATATTCCATGGTTGCAAAAATAGTACTACAAGATTGCATTTGTAGCAGTCAAACAACTGAATTGGATTAAATAATATTGCACAGGATAGCTGCATAAACATGTCAAGACTTGTATTTGGCCTATAGCATTGCCTGTAAGTTCTAGGAATTGAACTAGAACTCAGTTCCTAGAACTTTGTAAATACTGTACGTATTTTTTTAAGTGAATCATTGTTGTTTGCATTTCTTAACTGTTACAACTGATTTATGTATAAAGATGCAGTTATAATTAAAGTGAATAAAATTAACCACAAATAAATAAAAAGGGGGAGAAATTTGAGAATATACTGAATAGTAATTTAAAATCTTATGTAGTCAATGAAGGAAGGACAAAGGTCACAGGGTTTGGTTTATAATTTCAAATCTTCTGAGCAAAATTATGAAAATCCATGATGAGTAAGTAGGTCTTTCTTTAGTTGTTCCTTTACCAAATATTTTATCAATGTTTTCTACTGCAACCATTTCAGAATTTGCCAGTTTGATCTTGCATATTTATAGCAACCTTAAGTGATTGACTTGATGTCACTAAAATTTGTTGAATGAAACAAATGCTTTGCTTTCTACCATAACCCAAAGAAACTTGACATCATTTAATGACCATTTCATATACTACAAAGCAATATTTCAATAAATTTTTGTTCTCTTTTATCTGCTGTGCTTAAATATCTAGTGTATGAATAAGTGAATGTTTGAATATTGATTGCATTTATTTTTAGTATGCATATACATGCATATGATTCCCATCCCTCTCTACAAGGAGATGCTTTCTACTGAAAAAGTCATGCAGTCATTCTTGGTGTAATTTTTCAGGCAGTTCAATGAAATGACAAGTTGTGGTCATATGAATTCAAGATCAGTGCCTAGTCCTGTTCCGCTGACCCATCCAACTATGTCTTCCAATCCTCACAGTCCAGGCAAGTACTGTTTCTTTATCATACATTAAAACATTTTTCAAATATATTTGTACTCTTATTCAAGTAGCTCAGTAAATTATATAAATCCTACATAAGATTTTTTCTTGTATTTATAAAAAATTATTATTTTATATTATAAAAAAATCCACAAAAATATACCAGACTGAAATATTATTGTAAAATATGTTTTCACAACATGAAAAGCCCTCCGGTAACTGAATGAATAAGGCTGCTAATCACTGATAATTCCAGCCAAAATTAAATTTTAGTGAATGTATCGGTTTGATATGTTAATTCATTTTCGTAGTTTGCTTACCCATAATGTGAATATGAGCTAGTTTTTCTCACAAATTGTCTCCTGAAGACCTCTGTCCATAGGCAGATGGCTTTTGAATCTTTGTCATATTCAATTAAACAACACAGTATGGAAAATTTGCAGGCAACTCCGAAATGAAACAAGCAACCCTAACTACAGGATTTTGCTTTCATGCAGTTAGGAAATGGTGCAGTTATCATGTAACATGCATTTCTGTTACACATTTTTGCTTTGATTTAAAAATTAGGGGTAAATTAGTATTTGAATTTAAGATGAAACTATTCTAGCAAAAATATCAATTTCGAATATTAAAAGAAATGGCATGTTTTAATATTGAAGTAATATTTTTATGTATAACTGATAAAAAAAAGATGAAAAAACTCAAATAAAAAATGTGACTACGAAACGTATGCAGGAAAGCATAAATTTCAGCCAAATAACTGAAATTTTGTAGAAATAGATCCTTTCATCTAAAGAGGTGTAAAATTCAAATGCTTGTCTCTGTATTATAATATAAAGCAGAGATAAATTATGATAATCTCATAATACAAGATAAAAATTTGTTGCCCTGCTCTCTCCTCTAAAAAGAAAGGGGGAAAAAGGGGTGGGGAGCAGCCCCCTTTTAGAAAAGGTATAGCATAATATTCAAGATGCTTTGGCAGAAAACTCAATAAAAAATAATTATTTTGCCAAAAATGAAAAATAATCTTTAGTATGATGGTTAAAGTTATATGTATAAAAATACTGATATGTGTTTGCATTTCCCTCCCAAAAGGCTTCAAGTTTCACTTGATTGCATCCATCAAACTACAAAAACTGTGAATACCAAAAGTATAAATATGTATAAATTATAATTGGAAATTATTTAAGATATTTCATAATGAGATCAGAAATCGATTTATCCTTTGCAGTTTTTTTTTCTTTTTTTCCTATAGACTGTATTTTAGGCAGTAACTTAATTTTATTATAACAATAATTATTTTATATGAAATATGTATATTAATATGTTTCAACTGTAATTTCAAGAACTTGAAAAAAAAATATGCTCTTACTAAGGGATGTTTTATTATACAGTAATACCCCGAACTTACTCGATAAAGAGGACTGAATGATAACTGCGTAAGTTGGTATAATTTTGCATATAATATATAGTCGGGTTATAGTAGTAATATTATAATCGATGTATAATTTGATGACATAAATATTATTTTTAGCTGGGGGCCAGGGACAAATGAAAACAATAATTTAGAAAAGAAAAATGTTTAATAAAATCTAAGATAACGCAAATACAAAATCACAAACCAAAGTTATTTTGATGTAGAAGATTTTATAAAATCTAATAAAATAGTCTGCCGGCTCAAAGATTGTTTTTTTCTCCCTCAAAATTTCCTTATACCATGCTAATAATGTTTTTATTCCTTGTTTTGTTGAAAAAATATGCTCTTCGTCGGAGTCTATATTTTCTAAAATTTGTAACCCTTTTTCTATTAAACTGAAGCTTCTGTCAATTCCCAACTGTCATTCAGTCTATTGATTGAACTGGGTCTAAAGACTCAAGTTCTTTGCTCTTGCTCATGCACTTCTATCAACTCGTCAATTTTCAGTTCCTGATTGTGGAAATCCAGTAGTTCTTGAATATCATCACTATCCACTTCTAAATGGATTTTCGTGGCAAGATCGACAACTTCTTCAATACCAATTGTATCAGGCTCTGGCACTGATTCTGCCTGAGTTTCAATAATGGAAAAAAAAAGGACAATTTTTTCCAGACCACCATTTAATGTTTTTTTGTGAGACTTTATTCTAAGATTGTCCGATGATTCTCACTGCATCTAAAACTTTGAATTATTTCCAAAAGTCTTTAACAGAGAGCTCGTTATGTTGTCGCACAGCTTCATGCAGATGTGCGAATAATCATCTCATATAATAAGCTTTAAATATTTTGATGACTCCTTGATCCATTGGTTGAAGCAAACTGTTTGTATTGGGTGGCAAAAATTTAGCTTTTACACATGGGTTAAAATCAGTTACTGTTGCTGAGTGATAACCTGGTGCATTGTCAATTTTTAGCATCACTTCAAATAGAATCCGTTTAGATTGGTGTTATTTTACTTCAGGTATCAAATGATACTAAACCAGTCCTCAAAAAGGGAAGCTGTTACCCAAGCTTTACGATTTGACTTCCAAATGACAGTCAAGCCAGCTTTAGATTTATTTTTCAATGCTTTTGGATTTTTTGAGCAATAAACTAAGAGAGGTTTTTATTTACAATTACTTACAATCTCCAGCTGCATTTGCATCAGTCATTACTGTCAATTGATCTTTGGAAGCCTTAAAACCAGGAAATGTAACTTCACGTGTGATAAAAGTTCTTTTAAGTGTCTTCTTCCAGGACAGGGCAGTCTCATCTACATTGAATATGATTTAGCCACCTTCATCTGTCATAGGTTGTAATTTTTCTGGATAGTAAGATGCAGCCTCTTTATCTGTACTTGCCGCCTCTTCACTTTCCTCAATGCTATGCCAATTACAACCACTTTTAAATCGGCTGAACCAGCTGTTACTAGCTTTAAACTCTTCATCTTTAAACAACTCTCCAGCATCCTCTTTCATTCTCTCAAAAATCAGCTTAGCTTTGAGAGTACACCGTGTTCTTATCAACAAGACAATTTTTCACACTTACTTGATTATCACACGATAACTTTAACATAGTTACCATTTCAGCGATAATACCATGGCGTTTATGAACTAATGGCTGAATATAAAGACTGAGCATTTTTCATAGCATTGAGAATTTTTTCTTTACCTTTAATAACTGTTCTGACCATCGATTCCATGCGAAACATGTAAATCTATAATTCTTCTACAAAACAACATCAGGTTCTGTGCGATTCACTCCATATTTGAAACAGTGTCGTGTTCCAGAGTTCCATTCGGATGATGGAAAGACCTTCCGATAACAGCTGATACTTCCAAGATCCCGGGCTTTCCTTAAAGAATTACTTAGCAGCCCTACAGGAGACCACTTTGGAATAGTAAAGACTTTGCAGAGAGTTTGAAAGCATTTCTACTGGAGTGATGCAAGCGATGACGCACAAAAGTAATGGCAATCTTGTGATGAATGTGCGGGTCGGAAAGAACTGAAGAAACGCAGCCAAGGGAAGCTGTAAGTTTACAATAGAGGAGGACCTTTTGACTGCATCGCCTTTCACACCCTGAGATATCTGCCACAAACTGCTAATGGCAACAAATACAGCCTCATTGTCATTCATTACTCCTCCAAGTAGCCTGAAATGTATCCTATTCCTGACCAGGAGGCTGTCACTGCAGGTTTAGAGTGCCTTTCAGTTACATTCCGATCAAGGAACAAATTTTGCATAAACTCTAATTAAAGAACTTTGCAAACTTCTTGGCATTGACAAAACACAAATGATACTTTTACATCCCCAGTAAGATGGCATGTAGAGAGGTTTAATGAAAACATCCTTAATAACCTCTCCCTGGTGGTTTCTAGAAGCCAAAAGGGTGGGGACAAGAAGTTACCTCAGTTTTTACTAGCTTATCGCAGTGCTGTCCATGAGACTACAGGCAATTCCCCATCCCAGATGCTCTTCGGTCGTGATCCTTGTCTACATGAGACCTTGCAATCTCTTATTTGGTCGCATTTCGTATATGCCTTCATCGCGTGAGGAGTACATCCAAGATCTCCAGGCCCGATTTGATGTGATGCACAATTTTGTGCGACAGCAAGTCAACTTGGTGATGGAAAAGATGAAGACTCTATAGGACATGAGAGTTATGACATTTGTTTCAACGAATGTGACAAGGTATGAATGTGGAATCCGATTCGACAGACTGGACTCTCTTAAATTACAGTCACCTTAGGATGGTCCTTTCACAGCCCTAAATAGGCTGAATGATGCGATTGTTCGAATCCATATGTCATCGAATTCTAAGCCTAAAGTCATTCATTACGACAGAGTAGTTCCTAACCATGGCCATAGTATGTAGTGTATGTAATGTAAATAATATAAGACCATGGTCTTATTTGTTTTTTAATTTGGAAATTTTTTTCACTTATTTATTGATTTACCATTTGTTTTATGTTATTTATTGAAATTAGTGTATAACTATTTCTTGGATTTGCCTTATTTGTAACCATGGCTTCCTATCCAGGAATTGTATTACCCGGGACGTGCAGTCTTTGGTTAGGGTCAGTGTCACGAATTTTGCGAACACATACATGATTTTAGTGCAATTATATACAAAATTGTTATTTTTTTTCTTCCGCATAATGTAAATATGAAAAATCTAAATGGGACAAGCTATACAGTAAAAGTAAGAATACGAGGGCAAATGCATTTAACATTGATTAAATAGGTATCTTAGTAATTTGATGAGATATCACCAAGTCAGCAACTGTTTTGGCAATTTTTTGTCATGAAATTTTGCGAGAAATCGTCGGTTCCTGTATTACTGTTATAGGTATTGTAATTGAATATATGCAATTGATCAGTATATTAGCTGCAACTGTAATTCGACTCTGATATTGCTTTCCATTAATTTTGAGAAACAGAAAGTACTAGAAACATGTCGGCGGCCAGTTGAAAACTATATAAGCCCAGAGATAGCATCTGCTCTCAGTTGTTTTTGTTGTTGCGAGTTGTTAGTTCAGCGTGAACTCACCTATCTCTAGGTTAGCTTTGTCTTTAGATGCACTTTGCATTGCGTTGTGTTTAACGTTCTTTGTAGTATGAAGTGTAACTACTGATTGTACTCTGTGATACTGTGAACAACTGCTTGAATATTTCTGAGGAAAATTCCAGAACTTTGTAGTCTATTTGAATTGTAATAAGTTTTTAAAACAGTTTTGAGCTAAAATACCTAAATTCCTATTGTATTATCAAAAGGGAGGCTTCTACAATAAGGTAGGAAATAAAGGTGATTTGGAGCATAAAAAATGTGCTTTATGCTACAAAACTGCTATACTTTTATTAACTGGAATTAACTTTAATTAATTAGTTAAACTTTCTAATTTTCTTTCTTTTTTATCCCCTTCCTTTTTAGCTATATCCTTACATTTTGCTGAGACTGAATTATTATTTTAGCTTTGGTTCCGCTTAAACCATCCGTTTAAATTTTCTTTTTTTAAGATCCGATTTAATGTAGTACTGGCTATTCCCTTCTCCCCACTTTTAGTCCTTTTCTTAACTCTTTTCCTTTTCTCAAGTACAGTAATCCCCCGAACTTACGCGATAGGTGGAAATGAGTGATAAATGTGTAAGTCAAGGTATAAATTCTCATATAAATACATACAAATTATTTTTAGTTGGGCTGTTGATGAAAGAAAATTATAATTTGGTAAAAGAATGTTTAATAAAATCTTAGATAACACAAATACAAAATAGCAAGCCAAAGTGATTTTGATGTGGAAGGTTTCATAAAATCTAACAAAGTAGCCTGTCGGGTCAAAGATATTTTTTCTCCAGCAAAATTTCCTGGTAGCATGCTAATAATTCCTTGTTTTTATTCCTTGTTTTGCTGAAAAAATATTCTCTTCATTGGAGTCTATATTTTTTAAAATTTATAATCCTTTTTCAATTAAACTGAGGTATTCTGTCAAATTCCCAACCGTCATTCGATTTTCTTATTGAATTGGGTCTAAAGACTCAAAATCTTCAATGTCTTGCTCTTGCATTTCTATGAGCTCATCAATTGTCAGCTCTTGATTGTGAAAACCCAGCAGTTCTTGAACATCATCACCATCCACTTCTAAATTTATTTGCCTGGCAAGATCGGCAACCAACTTCTATCGCATTACAATTTCATCAGGCTCTGGTACTGATTTCGCCTGAATTTCAGTAATGAAAAATAAAAACGACACAGTTTTTTCCAGATGCCATTTCAAATCTTTTGTGAAATTTCATTCCATAATTGTCTGATGATTCTCACTACATCTAAAACATTTAATTGTTTCAAAAAGTCTTTAACAGAGAGCTCGTTGTTTTGTCTCATGTTTTCATGCAGATGTGCAAATGATTGTCTTGTGTAATATAGTAATATATAATAATCGTATAATTGCGTATAATATAGCTTTGAATGTTTTGATGACTCCCTAATCTATTGGGTGAGGCGAACTGGTTGTATTGGTTTGCAAAGATTCAACTTTTACACGTGGGTGAAAATTAGTTAAATTTGCAGCGGAATAACCTGGTGCATTGTCGATTATTAGCATCACTTTAAATGGAGTGTGTTTAAATTGGCAATAATATTTGACTTCAGGTATGAAATGATGACCAAAACAGTCCTCAAAAAGAAAAGCAATTATCCAAGCTTTATAATTTAACTTCCAAATGACAGACAAGCCAGCTTTAGATTTATTTTTCAACGCTTTTGGATTTTCTAAACTAAGAGAAGTTTTAACTTAACAATCTCCAGCTGCATTTGTTCCAGCTATCACTGTCAATTGATCTTTGGCAGCCTTAAAATGAGGAAAGGTTTTCTCTTCACATGCGATAAAAGTTCTCTTAGGCTTGTTCTTCCAGAACAGGCGAGTCTCCATCTACATTGAATATGGTTTGGTTGGTATAGCTGCTTTCATCTCTCATAAATTTTAACTTCTCTGAGTAGTAAGGCGCAGCCTCTTTATCAGCACTTGCCGCCTTTCCACTCTTTGCAATTACAGAGACTTTTAAAATGGCCGAACCAACTGTTTACTAGCTTTAAAATTTTCATCTTTAGCTGTCTCTCCAGCATGTTCTTTCAGTCTCTCAAAAATCAGCTTAGCTTGAGAATACAACGTGTTCTGATCAACAGATCAATTTTTTACATTTACTTAATTATTGCACCATAATTTTAATATAGTTTCCATTTCAACAATAATACCATGACATTTACGAACAATGGTTGATTTTAAAAACTGAACATTTTTGTAGTGTCGAGAATTTTTTCTTTACCTTGTTCTGACCGTCGATTCCGGTAGATTAAACTTCTTTGTTCATTCACAAACTTTTATTTTTATATCAAAGTCTTTAATAATGTTAAGTTTACATACCAAAGGTAAAAGTTTTTCTTATCTTGTTTGGTGCAGAAGAATCAGTTCTACTTCATTTGGATGACATAGACATCTCTCAAATTTAAGTAGATCTAATACGTATAGCAAACGCGATATAACAACTATGACATGTAATAACAAACACACACTCTGTAGATAAGAAATAAATAACACAAAATAAATTATAGCTAAGCATCAATTCTCCGCGACATGTCCGAACATGAACATTAGCTAAACAACAGTGTGCAAGGGAGAGAATGCAAATATTGTAGTCTTTCTGGATATCGAGAGGAAGGGTTGCCATTCGACACTTATTGCCATTGATCTCTTACGCAACATTCTGTGACCAAAATTGAGCTGTGTAACCCTCAAAGAAAAGATGAATCGATGATATTTGAAATGGGTTTTTTTTTTTTTTTTTTTTTTTGTAACACAGATTAAATTTTTCTAAACTTGGTTAAGAAATTAAAATTTTTAAACAATCAACCAGAGGTTTATAAAATCTTATTGTTTAATTACAAGGCAAATATATTACATTTAATTTGTGTTATAGAATTTAAATGCCAACAAACATTAATAAATTTGATATTTTATGAGTAAGAATTCATAGGTGAACTTCTATATCACTGGTTAGAAATTGCAGTCATTTTTATATCACTGGTGTCTGAAGGATCCACGACTGGCTAAAATAAGCGTACTAATTGTTGCTTAGCTGCTAAAGTCACAAGCCACTGGTAGATTTGAGTGCTGTATTTGAGACAGACTTGATTAGACATTTTCATATTTTTTCCAAAATATCATTTAACTGTGAACCAATTTTTACTTCCTTGTATGAAGTAAAGGAAGTATTGTAATCACGAAAAATTCCATATGCCATATTTGAGCGAAAATATCCATTTTGACCGCTATCGAATGTAATTTAACGATGTTTATGTGTGACATCTGTACGTAAGGACAAAATAAAGCACTCTTTTTCGCAAAATGAATTATAAGACTGATATAAAATGAATTCAGAAGAGATTTTTTTCGTGGTGTCTGTACATACATACATATGTATATCGCATAACTCAAAAGTGAGTAGCCTCAGAACATTGAAATTTTGTATATAGGACAGCTATAACACGTAGTTATGCACCTTCCTTTTTGGTTGGAATCGGCCACACCATAAGTATATACCCACTCTCTTACTCAGCTCAGTGAGCTCTTTTTTTTTTATTCTTATATGTTGGTAAATTATGCATGTTTTGCTTAAAAATGACTGAATTATGTTGTTCTTATCTTTCGTTAAGATTTTTAAGCCTTTAGTTAATCTGCATGCAATATTTGTAGAATTATCAGCAATTTTAAAGTTGTTTTAGTGCAGCTAAGCCTAATTTTTTTTTACCATAGCAGCTATATTTGTTTACATTTGAAACTTAGCAGAATTGTGAATTTATTCTTTCTGCATTTTCGGTGTCTTTTTGCCAAGTGGGGCCAAAAGGAAACTTTTAATTTTGTCTACCAAAAAATCTGCCTTCTTGCCTGCTGCCCAAATTGCTTGTTTTTGAGTAGAAACTGTAATTTTAATTGTAAAAATTGTTTTTTAATTTTTTTTAAACTGTATTTGTCATTTTATGTTTTTCTGTATCTTTCAGTTTTTAATGAAGGTATTTTGAGTTTTTATATATCACGAAGTGAGAACTGAATTAATTGAATGAGAAATATATCTCTAATGAAATAAGTTTAAATGAAATGCAGAGAAAAATGCATATAATTTAATTTTCTGTATAAGGAAGTCGTGGTGTACACATCAGCTTTTTTTCTCATTCTTTTCAGGATAATGAAATGTGTAAATTTCAATTTTCTCAATTACTTGTTCAGTTTTGCTCTTTTTAATTTAAGTATGCTAGAAGTTATTAAATATCAAAAATAAAATTTTAGTTAAAGAGGTAATTGTGAAATTTTCTATAGTGCTTCAGCATTTACAGTGGCTCTCATTTGTTTCTGGACACTTGTATTGCTGAAATTTATTTGTATAGATACTGAATATTAAAATACAAACTTCAGTTTTTTTCCCTAATACATTATTTTTTCTTTAGTTTATGCTTTGCTTGTTGCAAAATAAATATCATCAAAATTATCTTTGTAATAAAATAATATATTCGAAAAGTCTTGGTAAGTAACTCGCATAAAAATTCAAACGCTCGAGAGTTTTGTTCACATGTTTTGGGAGATTTTTTTTGTTTTTTTTTTTTTTTTTTTTTTGCTGCTTTAAGTGGAAATACATCACAAGAATTATTGTCTACATCTGGAAAATTGTACTTATTTAGCAAAATATATTAACTGCTTCATATCTGAAATGAACATGGCAGGATATGTAAAGCATTCAACTGTCTTTGATGTTGTAAAAGAATGGGAATTATGTGAAACTCTTAAAAATGGACAGACTAGACCTCACTCAAAGGTAATAACAAGAAATCAGAAATTTATTGTGTGAAAAATCAAATAAGACCAAATATTTAGTGCTGTAAAACTTAAAAGAGGATCTAGAAAAACAGTTTACAATAAAAGTTAACCCTGAAATTGTTAGAGTGCATGGATGCTATAGGAGATTAGCAAAAAAGAAATTTGTCACAAGAAAACAAGGGAAGTATGCCTAGCATTTGCAAAGTCCGTGATAAGCAGAGATTTATCACACTGGAATAATGTTTTATTTGGAGAGAAGTCAAAATTTAATATATTGGGTGTGATGATAGAATTACTGTGTGGCAAAAGCCAAATGACAAATTGAACCTGAGAAACCGTTTTGCCTTCTGTTAAGCTTCATGTTCACTGCCTCTGGGATAAAAAATTCAGTTTTTAAAAGAAAATAATATGGATCAATATAAATATATAAGTACTCTTAATGAAAACATGAAAACGTCTGCAAAAAAGCTTGGAATCCAAAATACTTTCAAATTCTTTCAAGTTAATGATTCCAAATTCTGGTATGGCTGTAAATGCTCTTTTGTGCTTATTATGTAACTGTTTTAAAGTTATCAAAAATCCTGTATATTCTCTGTACCTGAATCCTATTGAACGTGTATAGAGTTTGTTGGAGAAAGGAATAAAGAAACATGATTTCTATGTTTTACCAAAAGCAATTCTATTGGAGGAATGCTAAAAAAAAAGGGAGGGATCATCTTTAAAAAAAAAAAAAAAAAATAATTGAATCTATGGCAAAACATGTAAAAAGTGTAGCTTTAAAAGATGTTTATTGAATCTCCTCTTGTTTTCACATTTTTATTAAATACAAACTGCATACTTACACCAGTTCATTTTCATGAATAAATTATTTTATTTGCCGAAACATTTTTAATATATTTTTTTTTCAAAACAAGCAAGTTTTAAAAAATGATCAATGTCCCTAACCCCCCAAAAGTATTTTCCTAATATTTATGAACTGATATTTGCAAATAAAACTGAAAACACAAAAATGAATGTCAGCCACTGTATGTCTGTCATTGCACCGAACATTCTATACCTTAATTATTTTGACATGCATCTCATTTTTAATACATATTTAATTTTATAATTTTAAGTTCTCACCTTTACATTTTTAAGTTATCATGAATGATTTTTGTAATGTAGTGTCCCTTTTTATGAAATAAATTTCAATATTTACATGACAAATTGTGTAAGCATTCATCATGTAAATACTCTTTTTCTTTTTTTTTTTAACATTAATAATCAGAGCTTCTATTATAGGTTCAGTAATTGTGATATATTTATGTTTACATTTAATTTGGCTATTTACTTATCTGTTGTAGGTTAAAATTCATCATGCTAGTAACTTTTTTCCTATTGCAGCCATGAGTATTTCTAGTAGCCGAGAAACGTTTAGTCCCAGTTCTTTCAACAGGTGCCACCACTGTAATCAAAGTATAACCCAGCTCAATGTGATGCCAAGTCCCTCACCTCCACCAGCTTTTTCTCCAGGCTCTGTAGTAAGTAAATGTTTTAATCTGCAATTGCCTCTTTAAAATTGAATTTGGGGGGCGGAGGGAATTAAAAATCTGAAAGCTTTCAGATTTTACATTATGCCCCAAGGGGCATTTTTTAATGTTTTTTGTGTTACCTTTATTTATTAAATATCACGTTCCTCACACTTAAACCATAAAATTCAACAGCAATATTGCAAAACAATTTTAAAATGAGCATATCTTTAGAATTTCCGATACACTGTCTTGCGTGCTGGAGATAAAAAATTTTTTTTGCACAGTGTTGCTATTGCTCACTTTGAAATCATTGAGTTTCTTAATCAAAAATTCGTTAAAGTGTTACAAAATATGAAAACAATAATAAAACGAATCCCAAATTTGGGTTTCCAGATGCCGATATTCGGAGGAGGATTATGTTATTCAAAATTTGATGGCTTATAGGTACCGCTGTTTTATCACAATGCGAAAAACATATATACATTTATGCAGATTCTTCATTATTTAATTTCTTTAAATATAAGACAGGGCGATAATATTTGGTGACAACAATTTGAAAAGTGATACGGACATTTACAATGAATCAACGCGAAATGCCAAAATGAAATTAATAGCCCTTCTGAGCTAACGCTCCCTTGGGCTTTTAGATGAGGTCATTTGCTGTATAGCTTGTGCATTAAACTGCTGCTGTATTTTTTTTAATTTAGAGCATGCATATTATATTGCAAACTTTTACTACATTGTTTCTTAGAAATAGGTTGATAGGTATGTAATATACAGGGTTCGTACGGTCCTTAAAAGTCCTTAGGTTTTTTGTAACCGATTTATGGTCCTTAAAAGTCCTTAATTTCGGCCAAAATCGGCAGAAGGTCCTTAATTTTAATCATCTGAAATTTCTGTCTGTTTTTACGACTGCCAGTTTGAGTGTGAAATTTTTGGCGATTCACTGACATATATGATTATCTTTTGAATGGGTTATAATTTGTTCTTATTTCTAATATAAATAGTGGGATATTAAAGTTTCTAAGCAAGAAGGGAAACATAAGCATATCGAAATTCATTTCTTTTCGAATGAAGATCTCTTAAACAACTTTTCGCTGTTGGTGATGTGAATTTTTTTATTTAACGGTTATAAATTTGGTGACATAACAACATTTTGGCGATTTTAAGATCAGTTTTTATAGAAAATTTTTAATTCCAAGATCTGAAAATTTTTCGACGATTTTTTAGTACATTATAACAGTAATAAATTCCATTAAAATAATGGTAATGTATTGAAATTATATTTAAAAAAACATTATAATAAAATATTTTTATTTTTCGCTGTCACATTATAAAGTTCCATTTTTAACTTATTATACAATATTTTGAATCTGAGAAATAAACAAGGTATAATGCTATAAAACACAATTTACGAAACAGTTCTTACTAAACGCGAAATTAGCTATGTAATTAATTAAAAATGTTTTCTTTTAATTTTTTCATAGTAAGAGTTTATCCCATGTAATTGTCTGAGAATATTCAGAAATCTCAGAATATGCATCAATTTTCTCTATAAAATTTATTTTACACTTTTCCTTTTTTTCAAAATATTTCTGGCTTTTGGCTTTTACAGAATTGGTAGGGTTAATTTTTCTTTAGGATTTTAGACACTGCTGCTTGGAAAGTTTAGAAGAATTTGAAGGCAAGATTTATAGACCCACGATTCTAGAAGATTCCAGTAATATGTGACAAAATTAAAAATGTCTCCATGGTATTAACACATAATGGATGTATTTTACAGAACGTTTGTGATGAATTTCTTACTTTTTCGAGAACGCCTTGAAGAACAATGAAAACATAATATTTGAATGTTTTACTTCTGATACTAGAATCTTTTTCTTAACATGTTTGTTTTATCTTCCCTTTATTTTCTCTACTTTTCATTGGACACAAGCATGGAAAATATAAGGAATGCTTCTAATCTTATCACATGGACAGGCGTTATAGAAATGTATTTTTTTATTAATAAAGAAATTGAAAACTGACAATTTAAAAGATTCATATAATATGTCTTAATGCATCATACAGAACTGGCACTAGGCATATTTCCACCTGATGCAATCTCTGTGAATTTTAAATTCTGCTGCCTAGTGCCTTTCTAAATTCTGCTTCCAGTGCCTGCTCTAAATTCTAAAAGTTATGACATTTCTAGATTTTGTTGCTTAGTTTGTCACTAAATTCTAAAATTTCTGCCACATCAGCTCTATAACCAGACCTTACCATATGTATTTCATATTTCTTCTCAATTTTGGTATTGCTAATGAAATAAAATTAGCAGCTTTTTCTATATGCATTTAGTTTGAATAACAGAAATCCTTAATTAAATCCAAAAATTCTAAAATAAAAAGGAAATGTGTTGAAGAAAAAGACTGAATAATACACAAAGAAAATTATTCTTCAAAGATATGTACAATTATTATTATATAAATTATGCAGTTGTTTATGATTTCAGCCTTTAGTATAGTTTCCCACTTCTATTTCCTCATATGATAGAGTTACTAAGCCAGCTTAAATTAAAATTAAATTGTATAGTCTTTGACCACTAGTCCACATTTTTAGTTTGAATTTGACTGTTCTTGTTTAATTATATCACCCGAGCTGTAACTAATTTTGTTAGCATCAGAACATGCCTTTATGTTCTAAGTTCTTTTTAAATAAGAGGCTTATTTAAACCTGTGTCTAACACTGTAGTTACTTTCAGACATAGCGATAATTTGCTTCACGTCTGTCGGGAAGTTTTGGACTATTTAACTTTTACCAGATCAAGTAAAGCCTCATAACTATATTGTAGAGAGGTTGACAAGTTAGGAGATAAAGCACGCAGAAACTAGTGAGAACACTGATTTGCGTATTGAGACAATTTTCTGATTGTTAGAAAACATGCTTAAAGAGAAGGAAGTTGATTTAAATTAGCCAAAATGTCTGGGAAGGCTTCAAATTAAAAAGACGCATAAATATTTTGTTTAGTTTTGTTGTTATAAAACATGAATGTTTTGTAGCTTTTAATGTGTAGTTATCCTAATATCATTTAAGAATCAATGTCATAAATTACATGTACTTTAAACTTTGAAATTTTATTAGATTGTGATTTTAATAGGGCTTTTTTAACAAATATTATTAAAAACATAAATAAAATTTCATATTGGCTATGTAAATCCATAATGACTAAGGTTATCTAACTACCTAATTTAATTATTTATAACTAACTGCTCACCCTTAAAAATTACCTCTGCATATTAAAGCAAGTTATTGCCTTTCATTAATCCTTACCGTGGCCACAAGATAAAACACAAAAATGAAAAAAAATCACGTAAAACTTATTCTTTGCATCTAGTGAGACTTAAAGCAATACAAAACAACTTACCACCTGTGGTGCTTTAGTGGTTTATTGGACCTACAGGAAGCTACGACACTAACTGTGACAGACAGAACCCAGCTAACTTTCAAATCTTGCCAACCGTGCCTACATCAGGCCTTTTAGGTTAGTTCTAATCAGCAGGTCTCTCTCTAGGCAAGCAGCAGCGGTGACAGGGTGATCTTTTATGAATCATATTGAGTATGATCTACTTCTAATTTTAATCTATGTCGCTTGATATAAAATCTACTTGCTATTTACTAAACCTCTAGACTGAGCAAGTATGTGACAAAAATGAAGCATTAAAAAAAATCGTAAAACTAACTGTTAGCAAAACATAAATAAAATGTCACTTATTTTCTTTCAAATATGTCCAACTATTATAAATGTAAAATATTTAACGCTGCTTGATACATTTTATAAAGTTGATTTTATTCTCAAACTTATTAATAATTCATGTTTAATAATTATTCATCCTACTTACGGATATATTTTCTTTTTAAGATGGTTTTACAAAAATGAAGTTCAGGCATAGATAATATTTTTAATTGAATTTATTCAGTTCCCATTTGTTCATAGGTCCTTAATTTTTTTCATTAATGGTCCTTAAAAGTACTTAATTTCAATGCGCAGAAATGTGTACGAACCTTGAATATACCTATCTGCCCATTTCTAAGAATGGGAAAATTAATATGCTGAGAACTTGTCAGACTGCACAACATTTCTGGTTTCTACAGTTTTTCTGAAAAAGCAGTTGTTCTAGATCCTGTTTCAAAAATTAACTTCTACATGCATATCCAAAATATTATTCTTCGTAGTTTTAAAAATGTTTTGCACTATAGCAAACTTTATATTCAGATATAGGAAGTCCGTGTTAATATGGACATTTGGTTAAAAGATACACCATAATTATTATTTATTAAAGTTTTTTTCCCTCTTTTACCAGGCCTTTATGGCATAGCTGCATTTTAATTATGGTATAATAAAAGAAAACATAATGTGCAGCTGCCTTTTCTCAGAGAAATATAAGGCAATATTGGTATTTGGTATAACTATCATACAAAATTTCTGAAAAACGACAGCTCACTAAGCTATCAAAAATCATTTTAAGGCATTTATTTAGGTTTCTAGGTGTTCTGAAAACAAATCGGATACTTGCCCCAAGCAACATTTCAAAGATTGGGGCAATTGCATAGATGCACCTTTGTGATGGTGGAGAGATACTAGACTGCTCTGAAACAGAAGCATGTTCAATCCCAATGCTATTTACCACCTTCGAGGACAACTAGGGTCGTTATAGTAGTACATTTCTGATCTGTGCTAATAAATAATCACATGAGCAAATGGTAAAAAACAAGCAGCATGTGAGCTAGCACCCAGAAATACCACACGATTATACTTTAGAGGAACAATATAAAGTGTTAGGTTTTACATTTACTGAACCCTTCCATTCCTATTAATTTTTTTTTTATAAAATGTGTATTCTGTGAAACTTTGTAGTTCAAAAGTATGTGGCTAAAATCAATAACTAAGGAAAAATCTGTATCCACCTTTTTTTTGAACATCTAATATATATATATGTATGTAATTGTGTTTTGTCAGCATATATGTATGTGTATATAAACAAGCGTTTACAAATTTCAAAATTAAGATTATTAATTATTAAAGTCACACAGCTTGCTGCAAAATTTATTAAATAAGCATGATATAATAATTAAATCATATTGTTACAAAATGCCCAGCTGCTTCCCCGCAAACTGGGTTTAGGGTTCCCAGAAAATAGCAAGGAAAGGCAGGATTGTCATATTTGGCACAAAATCGCCCATTTGGTGCTGTGCCATAGATGAAGTGAGAACATTCTAGAATGAATTCTTACCAGTTTATCCCAGAATGTTCTCGAAGGCAGGTCAAAAGCTATATAAACCCTGCCTGTACATGGAGTAGGAGTATGTATCTTGAGTTGTAATGTGGAGAGTACGTTGAGTTCAGTAGTAGCGTGTTGAGCGCCGAGATTGACTGAACCGAGTCGGGAGCTGTATTTTACTGCTTTGCCATGAAGCTGTCTTCACCATTACGGCCAGATAGCCTGAAGAATGTGTTACTGATTGTTTCAGTGTATTTATCATAGTTTTTCGATGACTGTAACGCATCTTTGAGAACTGTCCTGTGAAACACCGAATAAATTGTGTTTTGATTCTTTGTCAAGTGTTGTCATCAGTCACTCCAAATCCAGAATGCAACAATATATACAGGATTCATTTCTATATATGTAATGAGTATTATAGATAACTTGAGATTAGAAAATAGCTTTTAAGCATGATGCTTGGAAAGGCTATAATGCATAGATCCATATTATGACATAATGGAGAAAATTAGCAGGCATAGGTGATGAAGACATAATTTATTTCTGAACACTTAATTCTTCTTAATACATTCGCAGTCGCACATAATTTGTTTGAGTGTGCTATCCAGACCATAATTCTGTAAAGCTCGAATCTTTTTTAGACAGCAAAGGCAAGAAATGCATATCGTCAAGCAACAAGAAAGTAGGGAAAAAAGAGATGGGCAATAGTAACAGTGGTATTTATGGTAAATTTTTTCTTTAATCCGACTGAATGAGAGCCATCTGCATTGCAGCATGATTACATAAGACATATGGAATGAATGAATTAGGAAAGATGCAATCCAGACAAATTATTATAAACAATTTAAAACAAAAAGATGAGGTAGCCAAATTAAAATGAGGAATTAAAAGGACTATTGCTAAATTAAAATTAATAGTTTTCTTTTTTATTTGTATCTTACACATGCACATATATAGCATATGTATATGCTGATAAAGTTCATAATGTTAATAAACATCATGATAGCAAAACCGTAACTGTGCATTAAGCGTTTTTTTTAAACTGTAGGTTTGATGATCAAATGTTCATGTTTTGAAAATTTAATATTATTTGCTCTTTTTTTTTTTAGAATTCTCAAGGTACAGGTTCCAACTCGAATCGAGGTAAATCACCATCCCAAGAGCGTTTTCTAAAGCCAGCTGCACCACCACCACCCTAGAAGAGGTGCTTGGATTGCTTTAAAGGCAGTGTGGATGAGAAGCAATTGACATTTTAATTCTTTCATTTAAGGTCCTTATTTGCATTATGCATTACTTACAAGTCATGCTTCTTAAATATTTTTCAGTGTAATTTGCACGAAACATAAGCTTACTCCTCCTCTTTAAATCTCAGTTTTAAATATGAGGTTGCAGTTTCAGTCATACAGGTTTTATTTATATTCAAGTGTCTTTGTGTTGAAATGTTATAAATTCCACTATTTTCATTTTTGTTTCGATTTACACACATATACATGCATGAGCCTAACAGGGAAATGTTATTAGGAAATATATGACATTTAGTTGCATTTTACAGAGTTTAAAAATGTTTGCTATTGAATGCAAAGATTAATTTCTGTTCTCTTAATATAGTTGCATTTTTATGAAGGCTTTGACAGGTTCAGATATAGGAAGTGTTTATTGCAGCTAATTAATTGAATGTTCCTCTATTTGTATATATTTGTTTCAATCTTTTATTATCCTTTCATCAGCAACTGATATTTTAGATGACATTGTAATTTGTATTCTTAACTTCTGAACAATGGACATTTTACTTACATGTGCTTTGTACTTACATTACTGTAATATGTTGAATGAGCTTTTCTGAATTGTCATACGAAAATTTCAAAGCAAGCAATTGCTTACAACTTTCCTTTTTATATGTATTTTTGAAATAAAGCTCTTTTATTTGAATATGTGTGTATATAATAATTTTAAGATTGTTATGCATTTTTAAAACAATGGTGAAACTAAATTCATAAAAGTTTCTGCAGTTTTCATCCAAACAGCCTCATGACTTGGAAACTAAGGTGTTTAGTCATTTTACCTCAGTAATCTTGAACATCAGTGCATTGGAATTTAATAAAGAGGATGTATATGTGTGTTCCACAAAGCAATCTAATCAGTCATGTCCAAATTTATCTTTACAGATCTTTATCTCCATATTTAATCTATATCTTTACAAAATTTATCTCCAAAATAATATTCGATGAAATATCCAATTTATTTTTGCAGGAAATATGTGAAAGAATGTCCAATCAATACTTATAAAATAGTTTTTGATATGTAAATCAAGGCATTATTTCTGCACTGCAGTGTTTGATTTCATGTGCAAGGACTAACAATGGTTTGCTATGACTCACTGGCCATTTAGAAGCAGGGCAGACAATTACAGAATCAGTGAGGTGTGTAAATATTTTAAGATGGACAGTTTCTATGCTATGAAAACAATTTCAGAACTCTGAAACTGTTGAAATGAGGTTGTAAATGTAATAAAACTGGTTCTCAAGATCAATACTTGGATATAACTACTGTCAGCAGAGAAAGTTGGCAGTAAAATTTAGAGCTTACAGCTGCCACTGGAAATGTATTGTGGCAAACTGTATGTCTTAAAGAGGTCTTTTTGTCATAAAGCCAAAGGCATGTGTTT
The DNA here is from genome assembly GCA_000611955.2 of Stegodyphus mimosarum. Classification (NCBI taxonomy): domain Eukaryota; kingdom Metazoa; phylum Arthropoda; class Arachnida; order Araneae; family Eresidae; genus Stegodyphus; species Stegodyphus mimosarum. The sequence continues at coordinate 77,507 of KK113271.1, read as the reverse complement.
CACTGCTCTCACAGCAAATTAGAAATTGCTTTAATTAATGCAAAGAACATCAGAACTAGAGTTAACACACAAACAGTCTTCTGTTCTCGTTACTTAATGAATTGAGGTTTACTTTAACATCTTATTCTAAATGTGTTTGGGAGTCAGAAATGTGCAATTTGAACATTATGGAATGTGACTGTTTTGGTAATGCAGGTGTGATAGCATGGGGAAGAATAATGATAGATGGACAAACACCCCTATACGTTTTCCCAACAGTGATCTGTGACTGGCCTGAGATATTGGAAGTCTTTGTTAAGACTTTTCAAAAGTGCATATGTATCTGACTTTATTTATGGATGATAATGCTTGTCCACAATGAGCAATCTTGTTGATGAATTCATTGAAAGCGAAGGCATTGAGCAAATACCATGGTCAGAAAAATCTGGTAGAGAACATATGGGACTACCTTAGAAGCAGTTGCATAGAGGCATCCTCCTCCTATAGATGTAAATGCACAAAGACTGCATTGCTGGAGGAGTGGAACATAATTTTCCAAACTGTGGTTATGAGTGTTATTGCAGCATGAAAACACATTGTGATATATATGTACATGTTAGGGAAGATCACATTCTATATTAAACCTTACTTTTCTGAACTCTTCTTGAAACATATAAAGTGTGCTTACACGTTAATGTTTTTGCACTTTTCGAAGAGAAATATTTCTATTCCATAATTCAAAAACATTGTGAAATGAATGGTATTAAAATTCCTAAATGCAAAATAAACACCATTATTAATCAGAAAGGGAAAAACCGTCAATTTAAATTGAAAGAATACCCCCAAAAAAGGTACAAACTGTTTCTAAAGTTAAATTGTTGGTAAAGAGAAAATCTGCTGAAGCAGAAATCAATTGAAAAGTCTTTAAATACATCTGCAGCAATTATAAATAAAATAATAAATCAAGATTTACAATTTAAAAACAATATTCACCAGCTTTTGCTAAGGTTTATAGCTTGATGAAGCATTTGTTTACCTAAATTATTCAACAGAAAAAGGTCTATTCATTATTGAAAATGAACAGAAAAAAATTGTACAGACCTAGTTCTGTCAATGTAAAGAAAGTTTCAGTAAGGGGCTTATGACTGTCGGAGGATTCTCTTACAATGAGAAATTAAAAATAAGAAGAGTGAGAAAAAAATGTTAAAATCAACTCTATATTATCAAGAGAAAGTTTTACCTCCAATATTTATAGAAGAAATTGAATTTCTTTATACCAATGACTTTCAAAAATTGAAAGTTTATCAAGAAAAAGCGATAAGTCATACTTCAAAAAGTACCACTGCATTCCTGGAGAAGACTATTCCTGCAAAGTTCCCTGATATTTCACTTATGGACTACTGTGCATCTGGTCTCTTGAAAAGAGCCCTTTCTAAGTGCAAACACACCACGATAGATGGGCTCTAGAAAGTAGTGGGAGAGGAATAGAAATTAATACCCATTTATAATTTAAGAAAAGCTCTTATATGATAGAAATCATAATGCAGACTTATAGCCTTGAAAAAAGGACATAAGATCGAACATTTAAAAGAATACATTTTAAATATTAATTGAATAACCCAAAAACGTTAAACCAAAACAGAAATTATTTGTAGAGGTTCACCAGGAGAAATTGGATTAACTAGCCCTCATCTTGAAAGAAAAGTATCACTGGATACATACAGCTCGCATTTGTTTCAGGACACTTATGTTACTCAATTTTATTTACAAATATCAGTTACTAAATATTAGCTAAATGGCCTTTTTCTGTTGCATCACTTTACACAGTCTTTTTTTAAAACTTGCTTCTTCAGAAAAATGTTGAGTTCAAAACATTTTGGGTATAAAAATAACTGAATGAACAGCTTATATTTAATAAAAACATTAAAATAACCAGATAGTCAATATTTCATGGAATATCCCTTACTTAAAATTACACTTTCACATGCTTTGGTATAGATTCAAGTAATAATTTTATGTAAGAATATTCCATTTCTCCATAAGAACTGCTATTAGTACAGCTTTTGGAGAAATGCCTCTTGATTTCCAATCCACTTCTTATATATTTGAAGTCCTGTTAATATGGAGGAGTTTTGACAGCTTCAGGACAGTGGTATGATAAGCACAAGAGAATATTTACAGTTGTGTGTTTAAGATCATTATCTTGATAGAGCTTGAATGTAATTTGCATTCTAAGTTTTTTTTTTTTAAGATGCTTTCAGGTTTCTACTATGAATATTTTTACCGATTCATATTGCTTTCTATAAACAAAATTTCTTATCCCACTGGCAGTGAAACATCTCCAAACAATTATGCCTCTACCCCTAAATGTAACAACAGATATTACAGATTGATTTGCTCTTCATACAGTAATTTATCCACTGGACCCAAATATAATGAACTGTGATTTCTGCAAATGTAACACTATTCCAATATGATAAATCTTTGTTTACTATGGGTTTTGCAAATCTTGTTGAATCCGTGTACCCTAAAGAGTTTTCAAGCAATTTCAGGGTTAAATTTTATTGCAGACTCAATCTGCTGCAACTTTTACAGCACTAATTTCTGGGTTTTTTATTTTTTACAGAATAAATCTTGTGTCATAAATGTCTTGGTGTTAGTTCGGAATATTGTCCAGAAATCAGTGTATTTTCAAGAGTTCCAAACATTTTCCATTGTTTAATAATATCAAATGCTTTATATCAAGAACCTTTGGTATATTTTAACTGTGTTTAAAGAGATGAATAATTAAATTTCTAACAGAATTTATCATATTTTACCATATTCAATTCAGATATGCAACTGTTAGTATATTTTGCTAAACATATATTTTCAAATGCACAGTAATTCTTGTGATGTATTTTTATTTAAAAGAGAAAATTTTCACAAGAAACATCTCAACAAAATCTGGAGTGTCCAATTTCTTTCTAAATTGGCTTATATGTATGTATATATATATATATGAGCCCCAGGTACTGGTTCTGTATCTGACATTTGTGCTGCATATGTCTAATAATAATAATAAAAAAGCCTTTCTGAAATGCCTAGACTCATATAAACATGCACAGTGAAAAATAAATAAATAAAAAAAAAATGGTATTTGAAAATGCAACATTTTGTTTTTCCAGAATTCATAGCCTCCAATAAATAAATGGATGAAAAGCAAAGCAATATACACAGTCCAGTCACATTAATGTGACCACCACGTACTTTCCATGTCAGAGTTAAATAACCAATCACAGAAGGCAGGTGGCAGCACAGTGCAGTTGAGCGTATATAAAGGGTGTGTGAGGGCTTCGGAAAACATTTCAATCGTTGGCGTAATGCAGAAACGAAGCGATTTATCCGACTTCCAAAAGGGCATGATCATTGGCTTTCGGGCCAAGGGTGGAAGCATTTCCGAAACGGCTGAGTTTGTGAACTGTTCGCGTGCCGCCGTGGTAAAAGTGTACCGTGCATGGCAAAATGGGACTGTCCAAAATCAGCGACGTGGCAAATGTGGTGCACCACGGGCCATAGATGACAGAGGCGAACGACGGTTGCGGAGATGCGTTCGGGCAGATAGACGGGCTACCGTTGAGCAACTGACCACCAAAATGAACCAAGGGGCTACCAAAAGTGTCTCCCAAAGTACTATTCAGCGAACATTGCTGCGTCTGGGCCTCCGAAGCAGACGCCTGGTTCGTGCACCTATGCTGACTGCTGTTCATCGACGGCGAAGGCTAGAATTTGCACGCCAGTACAGCAGCTGGACGTCCACTGAGTGGCGACAGGTTGCGTTTTCGGATGAATCGCGTTTTATGCTCCATCGGACAGATGGACGTTGGCGTATAAGGCGTGAAACCTCTGAAAGGAACCACCCTGCAACCATTGCCGGAACGGTCCAAGCTGGAGGCGGGAGCATTATGGTCTGGGGAATGTTTTCCTGGCATTCTCTAGGTTCACTGATCATTGTGGAAGGCACAATGGATCAATACAAGTACGCATCTGTCCTTGCGGACCATGTTCACCCCTACATGCGCATTGTTTTTCCTCAGGATGATGGCATCTTCCAGCAGGACAATGCGAGGTGCCATACAGCTGCCAGTGTACGTGCGTGGTTCGAAGAGCACCAGGATGAGTTTACCGTCCTCCCCTGGCCAGCAAACTCACCTGACTTAAACCCAATCGAGCATCTGTGGGACCATTTCGATCGAGTTGTTCATTAGAGTCGGCATGGCTCAACATCCCAGAGAACACCTTCAGGGACCTATGTGACTCTCTTCCTGCACGTCTCGCAGCAGTCCGCTCTGCGAAAGGTGGTTATTCTGGCTTTTGACAGATGGTCACATTAATGTGACTGGACTGTGTATATTTCTTATGAATACATAACCTATTTAATAAATATTGCAAGAATGTAAGTAATAAACCAAACGAAATTTAATTTTTGAAAAGTTTTTTTATTGCACAAAAGTGTTCATAAGATGGTCATGTTCTAATGATAATTAATTAAGGAAGTAAAAAATTTTTAATCTAGAAATTCGCAAAAAACATCAGCTTCCAAATGCCTGTACATAAACAAATAAAAAATTTGTAGCATCAGAGTTTTTCCTGTATCTGGTTTCAGTTATCTGCCATTTACAGAAGGATAAAGGTGGGTAAAAAAAATTCTTAAAATGCATGCCCATTAGTAATGGGAAAATAGTAGTTTGATCCAAAAGTTTCTGGCCTTCCATGTAAAAAAATATTTAGCTATAAATTCCTCTTCCAGACATGTCCTGGCAAAAATAAGTGAATATATTTGAAAGCTTCATTACAGAAATTGTATGCGTTCTGTTTTTACTGTTTACTGAATGAAGTGACCTGCTTATTTATTCTGAGTGCAAGCCACATTCAACCAATCGATGGGAAATGGTTCTTGTCAACACAGGAACATCCAGGGTATCTTGCACATGCTGCAGAATCGCGGTACAAGTGACTTGCTGGACCCCACAGCTTGTCGGCGGATGCGTCGATCCAAGCATGCTGACGTCACTCTGACTGCACCTCTCTTTCTTCCCACATTCCCTTGTTCCAACCGTGTTCGCCATAGCCGATGCACTGTGCTCGCACCCATGTCGGTATCAGCTGCGATTTGACGTAAGGACCAACCCACCTTTCTCAGTCCGATCACCATACTCCTCGTAAAATCGTCTGTCTACTGGAAGTGCCTTCGTTGATGGCGGCATGGCATTCTCTCCTATTACACATATTCTCTGGGACAAAAACCAACTTTCTTTGATAATTCGTCTAGCAGAAATAACGACACGAATATAGCCCATTCTGCACGTTCCTTCCCTTATATCTTATTTCACGTGCATTAGAGACCTGCACATTTCACATCATTCGCATAACTCAGTGACGTGCATCTACTCTAAAATTTGCAAAAATTTCTGACCACTCCTTTTTGGTGCTGCATTTTCAATGTCGAGCAGTGCATTTAAAGAAATTAAATAATGAAGAATCTGCACAAATGTATGTGTTTCTCACAGTACCTAGTTTGAATAACGCACATCTCCACCCGAATATGGGCATCTGAAAGACCAATTTGGAATTCGTTTTATCATCTATTTCATATTTTGTAAAGCATTTATACGTTTTTTACTAAGAAACTCAACGATTTCAAAGCGAGCAATGGCAACACTGTACGAAAAAAACACTTTAATGTGCATTGCGCGAGACTCTGTATCGAAAATTCTAAATATATGCTCTTTTTAAATTATTTTCTGATATTGCTTTTGAATTGAATTTTATAGTTTAAATGTGAAGAATATATAATAAATAAAGAAAATACACTTAAAAAAAAAAAAAAAAAAAAAAAAAAAAAAAAAAAAAAAAAAAAAAAACTTTGGGTGTAATATAAAATATGAAAACTTTCAGAATTTTTTTCTTATCATTAATTTACTAATTTATTAAATTTTTATTTATCTCCTTATGTTTCAGTGAATTTTATATTTCCATGAGACTCTGGCATTTCTCATTTTAGAAATTAAGCCCTTTTGTATTACATAAGAAGTTCATTGTATCAATCAGCTGAGCATAAAAATAAAACTAATCAAACAAATATTCGGTACTTACATATTATTGCAACCAATTCAGTAGAGGCTGCCACATTTTTAGAATGCTTAAAAATTGTGCCAACAATGTAATAACAGTTCTTCAGTTTTAACAAGAAATGCCATATGCACTTTTTTTCTTTTTTAAACATTCCAAGTTCTAATAGGCTATGATTCTCTGGCATTAAACTCAACTTTAAAATATGTACATGTGAGATTTGCTGCAATGGAAGAACTGCAGTAAAATTACTGTGTAGAAATACAGTATTCTGCTGCAAAATGGCTAAAGAAAGCACTTACTTTGATTCTATTTTTACAGCGAATATCATAAAATGTCAGTTAAAACTTAATATATATAAAACATTCACTCATTGATTGAGATAAATGTATATAGAATAAGCATTTTTTTAACAACAGGTTGTAGTAAAAAACTGCCCAACTATACCAAGGTGACTGCATTAATATGGTAAGTACCAAATATCCTAGGTGCAAGTATCATTTTTCTGCTACGATAATACACTTTCAGTTTCCATTACGCATATATATATATATATCCATTATATATGACACTGAATGTACTAACAAACTGAGTATAAATTAGGGAATATCTTATTTTTTCTAAGAAATATCTTATTTTTTGGTACCTTATTCTTTGCTATGGGAAAATGATTCGTAAATACTAGATGTTCAAACAATTTCAATATTTTTTTCATTTTTTATTTTGCAGGTTTTGATTCATGATAAAGAAAAAACATATTTCATGTTAAGTAAAATAACTGACATAAATGAAGTAAATTATTTTTTTTGAAGAAAGATTTAGTCTCATTAAAACTGGCTAGGATCAATATATATATACATATAAATGCCTTTAAAGGTTCCTACTAATTGCTTTATTTCAATAAATATTTTATACAATGAATATAAAGTCATGTGGTTTCTTTTATGCTTCTTAAGGCAAAATAAAAATTAAGAATATTTTTATAATTACATCTGTACCTCAATGGTAAAATGATCAACAAATGAAGGAAAAGAAAAGAGAATTTCTTAGCATTTCTTTTCCTTCATCTGCCAGCAAGTGATCCAATAATTAAAGCTGCAGTTATTTACCAAACATTTAAATGGCTAGTTATGTAATATTTTCCTCATGTGTACAAATATGGGCCAATCTCCCTTAAGTCCTCCAGAAAGCATTTCTTCCGACAGGTAGATAGCTATAATGCATTTGTAATAATTAAATACATTCCATTCATTTGACCGCATGAGCAAAACTTCAGAAGACAGAATTACAATAATATAAATAAAACATATTTATCTGAATTATTATTCCAGAAATTCTACAATGCAAATATACAAGAAAGCATCAAAAATCAAATAATTTTAAGGAAGCAAATTATTTGAATTACATCTGTAAACAAATGTACCTTGCATTTGAGAAAGCAAAAGATGTAAACTCTGCTCAACATGGAATTGAAAATTGAAAGTGAAGTAACATGTTTTGAAATTCTGCTATAAATAAATTCTAAATGTACAGTGTAAGCCTACAGTCTGATGATTTATCACCTGAAGATGTCAACATTCCTTTATGGAGATTTCTGATTATGCTATGTGAAACATTTGTTTTATTCTGTCTTTACTAGTCCATAAACAATATGCTGAAGCCATTCCTAGACCTAAAGCTCCTCCTATTCCACACTTCCTTAAACCAGCTAGAAGTGAGAAGAAAAAAAGTGCATTAACATTTATAAGTAAAAATCATAATTATTTTGTATTTAATATTTCAGATAATATTAAAAAAATGTGCAATAAATGTCTGAAAAAGGCCTTGTATTTAGAAGTGCTTAAAATATCAAAGCGAAGAAGGCAAAACAGTTTAACAAATGGCATAAGTTAACCTTTACTTTGCATTAGTTTAGATAAAAGTTATATACTATTGAGTAACTTCTGCTTCTGGAAAATGGCCACACTGTTTCTTTGAAATGCATTAGTTTTTCTAAAACATAGCACATACTCCTTAAAGACATAGAAGTTCAATTCTGATCTAAGTTTAGCATAAAAATAACAGTTTATCCAAATTTCAAGTTATATGAGCAAAATTATAATTAAATTAAATTTGCTTTGTAAGCAAAATTACTTAAAGCAAATTTTAATTTCACAACCTACGAAATCTTTAGGTTAGTAAAATTTTATTTAGTTGAAAATCCAAATTTGAAACTGTTAGACTGATGGAAAATAATAACTTTTTAGATGATGCTTTTATAATATTATATTTCTTGATGGATTGCTGAAATGGAAATATTTTATCACAGTACAATAACTACAACAAAGGTTATTTTATTGCTTCAGGTTACTTTATCCTTTATTGAACACATCAATGAATCAACACCGAGTAATTTACATCTGATTGATTTACTGTTTTATCAAACCGAAGTATAATATGCAATAGTGATAAGATATGCCATAATCTATCATTTCTGTAATAATCGCTTGCTGTTTTTGGTATTGAATGAAATCATATAAAAATGACTTTATTTATTGCCACATTGTTTCTCAAATTACCATTTTACTGCATGAATTTGAATAACACAGTATTAGCCACATAAACAATATGAAAAATAAAATTGAACCAAAGAGCATATTTATAATTTGTATTACCTTCTTTTCAGACTAGTGGCCTTCAGCTCAGCATCATAAGCACTGTTTTTGAATATTATTTGATTTCAAATTTATCAGTTTATTAAGTTTATTTCCATCAGTTTTCATTAGTTTATTCCTGATAGATTTCAGAGTTAGTCAGTTTCAGTCACAAAAGCGTATGGAGAAAGTAGTAGATAAAAATGAAAACAAGCTAGCCATAAAGGAATAAGTAAGTTTTTTTTGGGGGGAGGGGGCTTAAATAGTAATTTCTTTTAATGTACGTATTCATGTTGAAAACAATAAGTGTTAGTAATTTACAACATACAATATAGCATAAAGTTTGAAATCTAGAAGTCTAGTATCCGGAATGATTTAAAATATAGACCTCAATCATCAGCAACTTTTTTTTTTCTTTTAAAGAAATTTTTTTATATGCTTCAGGCATGCACATTATTTTTTCATAATATATAAATGGAGAATCCCAATTCTTAATTTAATTTCAGTACCATATAAAATACCTCACTAACAAAATAATCATTTATTAGACAAATCTGTATGATCAATAATTAACTACAGAACTGAGTAATTTTCACAACTGCCTTTTTATTCGCCGTATGTCTCAAATCAAAACAATCTGCATGGAAACATATCTACGACGGCAACCTGAAAAACCATCATCATTATTTCTTTTTTCATTCATCATAGCATGATGATCAACACATGCTATATTGAGAAACGACTCACACGGCGATGTCTAAATAATTAATTTTTACATATTATTAACTCATGAGTATGGTAAGCTTTACTGTCTATTTGTTGACATTACACTTGGCGATGATTACAAACTTGAATTAATACTGTTGCGAAGTCGAAGTGTGTGTTGATGAAGAGAAATTTAACAAAAATTTCATTCCTTATACAAAAAAATTTGATTTTGTAAGTGACACTTATCACATTTAGTATTGCTTAAATTGAGAACATTTGATTTGTTATTCAGCTAAGCCCAGGACCCGTGCTAGGGATGGAAAGCCTAATTTAGGGAAGGCATTGGGATGCAAAACTTTTAGAATTTAAGGAAATACTTGGCAACAGAATTTAGGATCCAGAGACTGAACCAGACCACAAAATTTCTAGCACCGGCCCTGGATAAGCCTTAAGCATAAGTAGAAATTTATTCAGGACTCAGATAAGCATTAAGCATGTGCAGAAAACAGGCATAAGTAAAATAAGTAAGTTTTAGAGGTTACTTTAAGTTTCTAACAGTTATTTTATGTTTAAACAAGCTTTACTGTCTATTCTTGTTTCCCATCTACCATTCCCTACCAGAATGAGTTTTTAGTATTGTGTTGTATGCAAATAAGTTAGAAGGAGTATTTAAGAAAGGTTCAGCTTACTTCAAAAGAGAGAGCTTAGGAGTCCTTAGTAGTGCATGCCCGCCATCAGGCTACATCATTATTAAATCTACTACGCTTGGCTATATTGTACGTGCCGGTTGATAATCATCGACTATGTTAGGTAATTGTGTCTAGTTTCGTCTAAGTCAGTTTAGTTCCTTATTTTTCTTATCCTGATTTGAAGTCTGAGTGGAGGCTTCCCTGTATGCCCGAGAAGGGGCCATCTGTAAATATTTCTTTTGAATGAATAAAGAGTATTTTAACCCTTCTGTGGACTTTGTCGTTATCTAGCTCAACTCAGCAATGAGTCGTTCCACAGTTCAGTCAGTCCCTGTATGCTCAGCATAGACCTAGAAGAGAGAAACATGTCTTTGGAAATTGGAACATACACATTGGCTGCTTGTGAAACTACAAGTTCTGCCGTCACCAGCAAACCCGATGAAAGGGTATGGATTTATCACTGAGACCACGCAGGCTGCTACCTTCAATGGCAAAGGTTCTGTTATGTCCTTTATGGAGTAGATGGAGCTTCACTTCACGTTGCATCCAGATCTGGAACTTAAAAAAGTAACAACGGCCACTGTAAACCTGAAAGCTCAAGCCCTCAGATGGTTCAAGAGAATCAGAAAGTTCCTGCTGGGAGAAACATGCTCTGAAACATATTGCTGTGATACATTCAATTATCAGCTGTGAAAGAGCATGCCAAGCTGCAAGCAGAGCTCTTCAGTAAATATCAAGTCAAGGTAGAAGAGCTGATGGAGTTCATTCTGCGCAAAATTCAAGTGTGTAATCTATTACATGGAAAGAGGTCGTATAACGAATTAATCAAAGTGATTTTACCGCATCTGCTTCCTTGGATACAAGACTTTATGTGTGAAATTCACAGATGCTGGAAAATTTATTTCAGCTCACTGTGAAATCTGAGAACAGGTGAGCTACAGAAAGAATGCACACAGCAAGTTAGGGCCAGGGTCAGTACTCAAGACAGGTCAAACGAAGTCATTTGGCAATTACTAAAAGAAGCAACAGAAGCAAGGGGCTGATAAGCAATATAACTTGAACTAATTAGGGTGTCCGAAAAGAGGGTCCTGTCACATACCTTGAAGGAAAATGCCTCAGAGATCAAGCTAAATACCATAGTCTTACAAAATTTGACTTCGCCCGAATCACTAAACTAAAACTCAACAGTGCAACAGCCCTTAGAGAGCTAAGGTTGGCAGTGCCCTGATATCTTCTTTCTAGACCATGGGCCTTTGGGAGCGTGAGTGTATGCCATGAACAAGTGGTCAGCTTGTCGTAGAACCCCTGGTGTTTAGTCCCAAAATGAATTTAGTACTCATTTTATCAACCCACTCAAGGGATTAAAGGCTAAGTCAACCTTGCCCAGCCTAAGGATCGAACTCCGGACCTGTCGTGCTGCTGTGCAATGTGCTAGCCACTGGGCCACCAGGTTTTTTGCCCAAATCACATAGTACTGAATAACGTGCCTACCACTGCATTACTGGACATTGGGGCACAGTGCAGCTTTGTGGAAGAATTTTTTAAAAAGCATTTTTGAAGGTACAGACTGTTTAAAACTATGGGTCAGAAAGTAATTGGTGCTCAAGGTAAACAGTGTATATGCTTAGGAACAGTCTGGTTGCATGTACCAATTTATAATGAACAGCCAAACATGAATTTTCCTGTGGTCAAAGATTTATTAACGTTAGTAATTTTGGGGTTCAACTTTTACATGCAGCGAGCATGAAATTAAATTTTAAGAATTCTATCTTACAGTTACAAATGAACGCCGTAGAAGAAGAAGTGGCAGCAGCACCTCAAGTAGATCTGAATCACCTCTTGGACGATGATAAGACAAAAACTGAAGCATTTTAAAGAAATTTTTGGAAACTTTTTGATTCAAAATCTATTTTCTGTCAGGTAGTTTCTCACAAAATAAATTTATGAGATGTCCTATCTCCAGTGAAATCAAAACCTTCTTGTTATGATAAAATCAAAGCATATGTGGCAGACATTACAGACCCCTGCATATTAAGATTAGCCTTCCTAATGAAATACAAGTTTTCCTTAGACTTTAAAAATAATGAACTGCATTCTGCCTTTGAAGACACAACCTTGTTAGGAATTAAAAGAAGTCAAATTCAACCACCAAATAATAGCTCAAGATGATATCACAGCACTAGCAAGAAGAGAGTTTTTACTACATAGGTCCATAGTTGAAAACAGAAATCTCAAGCATGGCATAATGGAATATCTGAAGAAATGCAACAGCCTAAAAGGACTACTAGTAGCCTTGACAATCGTTGACCAATTAAGTACCATCATACTGGTGAGAGTTGCCAGTGTAAGTGATAAGGCAAAAGTCAGTAAGAAAGGTCAAGTTGTTGCAGCATGAACTCCAATGACCTGCATTAAACAAACCAGAAGTTCTCCAGTCTCTGTATCTTTAGAAACTCTTAACATCAGTTATTGCAGAATGCACATCTAAGTGAAGACAGGAGTGCTACAGAAATTGTCATTTAATGAATTCCGAGACATTTTCTTTCACACACTTCAGACATAGGTCAAACCAGTTTGGCACAATACAGGATTGATATAGGGTCCATCTACCAATCAAATGATATCAATGACTGCTAAACAAGAAGAGGTAGAACACTTCTAAAGGACATACAAAAAAGGGATGCTATTGAGCCATGGCCTCTCCCATCATCCTGGTTTGAAAGAAAGATGGTTTGACTAGATTTTGCATCAACTATTTTCAGCTGAACTGTATCATGAAGAAAGACAGTTACCCTCTCCCCAGCAATGATATTCTAGGCAGTCTTTTTGGAAGCAAGTAGTTTTTGACACTTATTTTAAAGAGCAGATATTAGCACGCAGAGATAAACCTCGATGACTGAGAAAAGACTGCTTTTACTACTCGACAAAGCCTTTGGCAGATCAAGGTGATGCCATACGGATCATGTAATGTGACGGCCACATTCAAATGCCTCGTGGAGACTATGCCGAGAGGTCTTGAAGGAAGCTAATCTAAAATTAAGTCTAGCCAAATGTAAATCGTTCAGCTGGGAAGTGACTTATCTCAAACATGTCATCTCAGCGAAAGGTATGTGTACAGATCCAGAAAAAGCATAAAGATTAGAGATGCTCCAGAAATGTTCATCAACTGAGAAGTTTCCTGGGGCTTTGCACCTACTTTTCCATTGCAAAACCTCTTCACAAACTGAGAGAAAGCAAGCAAAAGTTTTTGTGGACAAAAGAAGTGAGCAAGCATTTAACAAATCAAAGAAGGTTGCAAGATCTGTGACAATCCTGACATATCCTGAGCTCGACATTTATTCTCGACTTGGATGCAAGTAATGAGAGTGTTGGTGCTGTTTTGTCCCAAGAAATAAACAGTCAAAAACATTTTGTAGCATACTGGAGCAAGTGTCAATCTAAACCAGAGAGGAATTACTGTGTCACCAAAAAATAGTTTCTCACCATAGTTAAAGCTGTAGAACATTACCACCATTAAATTCATAGCAGAAAATTCCTGCTTTGTAATCAGATGGATACAAAGACTCCTGAAATATGACATCAGACAAAATCATCACATGGAAACACAGACATACTGTCTAAAAGACCCTGCCCAGAAAGCTGCTGATATCGTTGCAAGGGTCGAAGTGAAAAATGAGCTAGTTAATTTGATCACACATCAAGTTACAACTTCAACACTGGTTCATCAAGACCCATGGAGTGACAGAAGTCAGGAAAGACGTTTTAAGGTGGCGATATTAAACCCGTAATTGACCTCATGAAGGCTTCAAATAAAATACCTTCCCGGCAGAACATTTCAATAAAAGAGCTGCTCACCATAATTAAAGGCCATAGAAAATTTTCCATCATTACCTCAACAGCAGAAAATTCCCACTCACATAGATCATGCATCGTGGACCAGACTCTTAAATTTCAAGTTTTCTGAAGGCCAAATATCCAAATGGATGCATAGAACTCCAGGTATATGACATAATTATCTGTCACAGAGAAATAGCAATGGGTCTCACGAAGACCATAACCGGAAAGCTGTTGATATTGTTCCAGAGTCAAAACGAAATACGAGCTACCATGCAGTGATAAATACCCATGGAATGACGAAGTTAGGAAACACCAATTTTAAGACGGCAACATTTAACCCATATCTGACCTAATGCAGTCTTCAAATAAGAAATCAACCTTGCAGGCCACTTCGATCTTCAGTCCTACGACAAAACAATACTGGGCTCTTTCAGCCTCACTACATTTTCAAAACGGCATCTTGTATTGGGAGCACTTTTAATGGAATTATGCAATTGATGTACAAAAGTGATGTCAATTTTGGGATGCCGGTGTAGGCCAGAAACAAATGAAGAAACACAACTGAGGGAAGCTACAACATTACAATGTAGGAGTGCCTTTTGAATGCATCGCCTTCAACTTTCTGCCATGAACAGCTAAAGGCCACAAATATATCCTCATTGTCATTGGTTACTTTACGAAGTGCCCAGAAGCATATCTATCTGTGATCAAGGGGCTGTCATGGTAGCAGAGGCAATGATATATCATTTGACTTCCAGGTTTTGAATGCCTCTAAGTTACATTCCAACCAAGGAGGAAATTTCACCTTGGTTGTAATTAAAGACTTCTGCAAACTACTCGGCACAGACAAAACCGAGTGCCACTTTAATTCTCAGTCAGACAGTATGGTAGAAAAGTTTAATTGAAGCATGCTTAGAAACCTCTTGCTACTGGTTTCCAGAAATCAAGAGGACTGGGTCCAGAAGTTTCCTTTGTTTTTACTGGCAGTGCTGTCCATGAGACTACCGGCTATTCCCCATCCTAGATGGTTTTCAGTCAGGACCTTCATCTACCTTGTGATTTCTTGATTGGTTGCTCTCCAGATGCACCTTCATCACCCAAGGAATATGTTCAAGATCTCTGGCAGTTTAAAATGACGCAGAATTTTGCACGAGAGTCAACTTGTCGATGAAAAAGATGAAGATCCGATATGATATGAGAGCTACAAGACACAGATTCAATGAAGGGGACAAGGTGTAGATATTGAATTCGATTTGATGGAAAAGACTTTTTCCTAAACTACAGTCATCATGGGATGGTATTTACACAATCCTAAACAGGCTGAATGATGTAGTTGTTTTTAGTTTGGATCCCCAAGTCACAAAATTCTAATCCTAAAGTCATTCATTATGACAGGGTAGCCCCTTACTATGACTGCAGTACATAGTCCTTATACTGTAAATAATGTAAATAGTTTACTAAGAACATGGTTCTACATGCATATGAATTTGTAAATTCATTCATTTATCTATTGATTTAGTATTTGATTTGTTGCATGTTATTTGTTGAAATTATTATTTTAGTATTGGTTTGATTTTCCTTAGTTTGGCATCTCCATTTGACAACTATTTATTACATCGATGGGACATGCACTTGCTCCGCAGCACTTCAATTTTTCAATTTTTATGAAAATGTACGAGAATAGCTCAATGACTGGTTTGCCTCAAAAGAGGACCAGTTTTTTTGGCATGGCATTCATAAACTGCCAGACAGATAGGAGAAATGTGTAGCTAGCAATGGACAATATTTAGAATAAAATATTTTTTATCATTTTCATATAAATGTGTATTTTCTATACAAAAATTCCAGTTTCATATTTACACACTTGGTATAAATTGAATGTTAATTTCCCAATAATTAATATTTTCAGCATAAAAGAAGTTAATGGAACCTTTCTAAATAGAGGGTGCTGAAGTACCACAAGTGACTAATTCAGTCGCTATTCCCTGGAAGAGGAAGAAAAAAAAAAAACTGAACCTACAGTTTGCATACGAGCAATGAATTTTAGGCTACTTTTACCAAGAAGAATGGATTTCAGATGTTTAAACATCATTTGATACACATCAAAATAAAATTGAGAAAAAAGCTCACTTTGAATGTGCTGCTCCTGGGTTTGGTTTAAAATTTTTTGGGCATCTTGCACAGAACATGCTGTTCTATAATTAGAGGACAGAACTCGGTATAGACCTTGATAGACAGATTCACCTCTTCTTAGTAGAGCCCGTGTTAATCAGTTCTCAAAGAGTCATCAGGACCTTCGGTTAGGCACATATACAAGAACTGCCTAAAGAAATTATCTGAACAACTGGGTCAAATTGAGTACTCATTAAAATAATTGCATACACTACCCTGCCATTTTGGCATACAAAGACTTATACGTGGAAATATAATTTCACTTTTAATACTTATATTTTTAAATACCACATTTACTCTCATATTTTCCCTCATCATATACTTTAGCCTTATATACTCTAGTTTATCATATACTCTAGCCTTTTCAGGGTATGATTTAGATTCTATTTTTATTATATGATTTTTCTTCTATTGGGTGGTAACAGCATAAAATGTAAAAGGAGACAGGAATACACTATTTAAGTGAACATAATATTGAAATTAATAACTAACTGCTTTTTTTTAAAACACAGAATATAGTGTATATTTTTATGCACATTTTTTCATATGCCATGTTCTTCATTTAAGCTTTTCCCTGGAAAACAATGCACACTATGTGATTTTTCTCTCTCAATTTTTAAGAGATATAATTAGCAAAAAGGGGGGAGCACATAAATAAATATGGTAATAATGATGAATTAATATACATAAATCACTGCAATTTCTGTTTACGCTTACTTAGAAACAATAAATCAAATAATACATAAATAATTACAATAACAAAATCTATAATCAATGCAAAATTTTAATATTTTGAATGATCAGACAATCTGAAAATGTAGAATTATAATTAATCCGATTTTTCATATAATCAAAATTAATATGCATAATTAACAACAGAATTTTGGTACATACAGTTTTTCACAATATAATAAACCCTTGCACAATATGGGGGTTATGTCATTAATACATTGGTTATACGGAAAATCATGTTCCACAAAGTTAACTTTCTAAGGAGAAAAGGGTTAGATATAGTTAAGATTAAGAAAGCATGTATAATCTATGCAAAGTTAAGTATTTTTGTAATTAATAGGAGAAATAAAGCAAATATTAATTGAAAGACTTTTTATTACTACTTATCAGGTAGGTACCCCATACAATTATTTTTTTAAACAGCTGGCAATTTTTGCTTGGGACAATGACACATTAAACATTTCGCAATTAGACATGCAAAGTTTTTCAATACATCTCTCTTCTTCCTTCATTTGAATCAATCTCCTATATTAAAGGCTCTTTTATCTCCTTCACGATCGCTGCTTTTACCATCAGCTAATATTATAAGATCATACAATTTTTCATTTGTCATCTCTCAATTGTCATTCTTCATTAATTCTCTGATTTCTCCTTCTTCCATATCTGAAAATCCTTCACTGCTATTGCTTTTGCAATTTATATGATTCCACTGGCTTCATTTTCAATAGATAGAAATCCTTTAAAATTGTTGACAACTTCTGGCCAGCGCTGCCGCCAGCAAGCATTCATTAATCAATTCATTTGTTTCCATACGAATTTAATCCTTTCTATGCTGTGTCTTTATGCTGAATTGTTTCCAAAATGCCATCAGTGTGTTGTGCTTTCCTTTGTGTAGCATTTTATTTGCAGAAAAGTAAACATGTCTGATATAATAGGCTTTGAAGGAATCACAAAAACACATCTGAATATTTTTCTGATTCCTTGATCCACTGGTTGGATTAAGGCATTGGTGTTTGGTGAAAGGAATAAAGCCTTTACATCTGAATGCAATGTTGTGCAGATTTCAGTACTATGTCCAGATGCATTATCGAGAATTAGGAGAACATTAAAGCTCAATAAGTAATGTATGACTTCTTTAATGAAGGAATTTTCAAACTAGTCATAAAGAAGGATTATTGCAGTGCAGCTGATGCTCTGCAGCGTATCACATAAAACTGAAATTTTCACACTGGACAAATTAAATGCAGACAATTAAGATAATGCATATATACGTAAAATCACATACCACAAGTCCACCTTTAGCAAGCATTTTTTGTGATCTAACTGAAAGGGAATGCAGGACACCTGAATGGAAAGATTAATTGTCAGAATTTGCAGATCTACAATTGGCTATTCTACAAAACCAGCAAGACCACAAACTTGACATGCTATACATGGTGTCATGAGGATTTTGCCAAACATCTGAAGAATAAGTTGGTTTCGTTTCGAACACTACTTCTCTTGCCCTCATTCTGCAAAGTCCATGATTTTTTCACTCTTTTCCATAGCTTTAAGTTTTTAAGGAATTTCCATAAAAATTACAGAAAATTTGTAGTAGTTGGAGTCTATGTGTTTATAAATGTAAATTTGACATTTTTCACAAAACATTTTATTAACGCATAAGTGCAACACAATTTATAATTAAAGTTTAGAAAAACAAATTAAATATTAAGTAATTAGGCTAATCTTGTTTGATTTTCAATTTTTTAAAAAGTTTATTTTGATAAAAATCTGAGCGAAATAGAGGAAGAGGTGAAACATTTACCAATCTCTGTTATGAAATAAAACAATAACCTATGTTGCCATATCAATCTCTGTTATGGAGTAAAAATTAATCAGTAAACTTTTAATGACATAATTTTTAAAAGATTTTCATCAAAACCTTTACAGCAATTTTATTTGGAATTTCAAAAATCAAAACTAATTTCAGAACCACATCTGAAAGAGATGATCTAAATTCAGATAAATTAAAAACTGGAAATTTTCCAGAAGGCAAAATGAAAGAAAGGAAAAAAGACTGGACCAGAAATGGAAGTTTCCCAGTTTTATCAGGAAGGCTGACAGCTCAAGTAAACATATGAAAACAATTGACATGGAATTTGAAATATATTATTAATACTACTACTTTGCAAAAAATACACTGCAAACGATTTTCAACAAATTTAAAAGTTTTCAAAAAGTACAATTCTCACCTGAAGATTTGTACAGTAAACCAGTCGCTGTACCTGCAGCAATAGTATTGACTTCATCGTCAACTCCTCGGATCCATGAAAATAGGACACCAAAGCCACTATACATAACAGCTACAACAGATAAGAAATATTTTATTGATACATACGCATTTATAAATAAATGAATACATTAAAAAAGTAAAAAAACCTGAAAGGTTTCAGATTTTAAATTACGTTTAAAGGGGCTTTTTTTAACATTTTGTATGTTAACTTGATTTATTAAATATCATGTTCGTCGTACTTAAACCATAAAATTCAGTTCAACAGCAATATTGCAAAATCATTTTAAAATGAGTATATCCTTAGAATCTCCAATACACAATTCCGTGCGTGGAGATAAAAAGGTTCCCCCCCTCATACAGTGTTGCCATTCCTCGCTTTTAAATCGTTTAGTTTGTTCATCAAAAATTTGTTAAAAGTTTCACAAAATATGAAACAGATAATAAAACAAATTCCAAATTTGGGCTTCCAGATTCACATATTCGGGTGGAAACGTATGTTGTTAAAAACTGGATGGCTCTAGGCACTGTTGTTTTATCTTATTTGGAGAAATATACATACATTTAAGCAGATTCTTCATTATTTAATTTCTTTTAAGATTTCGATGCATGATTTAAAAATTATATATAATGACATTCAAAATTAAAGTTACAGATGCGCTTTTTTTTAATAATTCAAAATAGCTACCACTAATATCTCAAATGTTATGTAAGCATCTAGTGGTTTAAAATTAGACATATAAAAAAAAAAAAAAAAAAAAGAGAGGGCAACTTTTTTTTTTTTTTTTGATACAGATTTTGAGCAAAATTATTAAAAAGATTAGAGGATACAATTAAAAAAAATAAAACATGAATTGAGATGGAGAGCTACTAGCTGACTTGAGGCTGGCTAATCTCAAGTGGAAGCTGCTCAAAAGTTATGAATATTTTGAATAATGGTATACATATTATGGCACCAATTCTGAACTACATGCTTCATCATCAGCAGACTCGACCAAATGCATGACACATATATACACTTCTATATGTGTCATGACACGAAGATCATTAAACGCATGACACTATAATGAACCCAGAGTCAATCAGATGCTCATACCTCAAAATTGTTCAAATATTGGAAACTACTACATAGGAGCTCTTTTGTGATATCAGTATGGTATTTAACCCTTTAATGCACCAATAAAAATTCAGAACGTGATCTTCTTCCACCAATTCTTTTACTCTTCATTTTTAACTTAAAACTGTAGCTGATACATTCTGTCATACACATTTCTGAAAAAAGTTCTTAAATGTGTTTACTTGGTGTGGGAAAATAATTTAGTTCAGTGTACCTGAGTAAACTCAGTTACGTACATGAAGAGGTTAATTAACAAGAAGCAGACCCATGATCGAACTCCAAGGTCATATGCCACCTTCAAGAACATCAAAAACTAGCAAACTACTACACTTTTCATTGGTGTTGATAGATGGTGACACGAGCAAGCAGTAAGCACAAACAAGCATATGCTTTGAGATCATAATAAATGGTGACCTGGAAAATACCAACAAAATATCATGAAGCAACAGCAAAGGACAGACAAGTAAAATGAGGATACTATCTTGTTACTAAGCAATAACAAGCATACTGCCTACACATTGAGAAGGAGCATACCACCTCGGGATCGTCAAAGTTGGATGACCTCAAATGTAACAACAATATGCACCTCCACCCATGTGGGGACAAATGATGAACTCTATTACACATGCTATGCCTTACAAGGCAATAACAGACAAAATTATAAATGGCCATTCATTGAGGCCACAGCCTGGGCTCGCAACCACGTACACAACACTCGCTCAATCGTGAGATGACTAGTCACATCTCCTCATATCGCATTACAAAAGTTTGGGAAAAGGCTATGTAGTGGTCTCAAGAATCAATCAGATGGTCATACGATGAAACAACACCTAAAACTACTGCATGACAATGCTTTAGCGATAGTGGTATGATATAACTCACACAAAGCATGCCCATTATTGAACCCCAAGGTCACTGAAAACTCGTGAGCTGCTGCACTTCTCATTGACACTAATTAGATCTTGATATCAGCAAGCAGCAAAGACTGAGCACAAGTGAGAAAATGCTTCGAGGTCATTACAAAGCTATAGAGATGATAAATAAAGAGTTCTCTCAGGACACCATTGTCAGGACCAACTCAGAACACCATTGCACACTGTATAAAGATGCCTTGAAAAGTAGGCCTTTTATGCTCAGTGGCACGAGTCCTTTTTAATAGACTGCAGAACAGAAACATTTTTTGTAGAGTCAAGCACATAATTTTTTAACACATCAAATTTGGGGGTAATATCTGAAAACATGGCCTTCTAATCTTAAGATCAGGTATACAGAGTAATTTTCAAGGACTGTTTGTCTGAACAGCCTGAAGCCCATCATTCCTCTTCAAAGAGAAATCTGCCACAACCACCACTTCACTTAAAGTAATGCCGAGTTCTTGTGGGGAGAAGCATCATCTTTGAGGTTGAGCACCACTGCACGTCTTCAGCGTGGTAAGGATCATACAGCATAATAAGGATTACGTTCTTGAGCTTTAGCTTAGATTTTACTGCAGTGCTCATGGAGAGGACTTTATTTGTACTGGGTTGATAATGAATGTTCCACAGAGAGCTCAAATGGTTCACAATTTTCTGGAGGAAGAGAGTATTTGCTACTTGGTATAGGGACTGAAGTTGCTTAAATCTTATACAGCATGCTGGGGATGCGCATGATGTCAACAGCCTCCAGGGATTAAAATACTTGCTTTAAGAAGACTGAGATTCGTTGCCACAAACTACTATCAGTAACTTTATTGGCAGCATAAGAGCTCAGTGCAAAGTATGTAAAGCTAGACAAAAAAAAAAAGCCAAATTTGTACACATTTCTGCACATTGATATTAGATACTTTTAAGGACCATTAATGTAAAAAATGAAGAACCTATCAGCAAAGGGAATTTAATATGCTAAAACAAATATCTATACCTGAACTTCACTTTTATAATACCATTCAAAGAATAAAATAAATATGTAAGTATTATACATTTATTACAAAACTAAATCTAATACTTACTATAAAACAAATTCAAGAATAAAATCCTACTTAAAATTTATCAGTTATTTATCAGTTAATTTGCATTAAATTACAAAATTATTCCAAAATTTACACTTATATTATTTATATCTTCAAAACAGTTCCACATATTTTAAAGAAGTTCAGAGACATTTAAGTTTTACTAACAATTAATTTTATTTTGATTCGTTCTCTTATGCCTTGTTTTGTCATGCACTCACTTGGTCCAGAGGGTAATGCAAATCTTATGTTAAGAAGCATAAGTTAAAATTAGAAGAAAAATCATAACCAGCGTGATTCCTAACAGAACCACAGCTGCTGCTTGCTAAAAGAGAGAGAGAGTGATGCTGATCAGAACAGACATGAATGCCTGACACTAGAAAGATTGGTATGTGGTGAAAAATAAGTGCATTTTGTCTGATCCAGTCAATTTTGTAGCTTCACACAGAGTTGTTGTAGTTATAATCCACTTAATATACAGTATTTAATATAAGTTCCAATAAGCTGCTGAAGCACCAGAAGCGATAAGTCGTTTTTATTATGGTCACTATTAAAAAAGCACTTTTCAAATCATAATCTAAGAACATTTCACAAATTAAAACACAGATAATTATTCAAGTAATTTATATTGATTATTTTAAAGCATTTTTTGTTTCAATAAACAAACTGATGTTTCTCAACAGTCTCTGCTTCATCCTCTAATTTGTTACTGTTTTAATAATATACCTTTGAAGAATAATTTTTCTCTAGATTTTAGAATTCCATTTAACTTAAGATTTTTGTTATTTTAAAGAACTGCATGTATTTAGAATGTATATAAGATGCTAATTTTATTTCTTTAATAGTCTGAGTATTGAGAGTAAATATGAAATGATACAATGTCAGGGCCAGCGCCACAGCCAGTGTGGTAGAATTTTTAAAAATTAGCGAAGTAATGAGCAACAAAATTTAGAACTAGAAAAATTTTTAGAATTTAGCACAGATATTGAGTATCAGAATTTAGGAACCACAGAGATTGCACCAGGTGGCAAAATGCTCTCTGTACAGTGCAGTAAGACATGTAAGATGAATCTTTTAAATTGGCAGTTTTCATTTTTATTATTAATAGAAAAATTCCTTTCTACACGTGCTGTCTATATGGTAAGATTAGAACTATCTTAGCAATTTCGCATGCTCATGTCTAGCGAAAAGATAAGAAAATAAAGGGAAGATAAAACATGCTAAGGCGAATACTTCTAGGATCAAAAGCAGGAAATTCAAATAACTTTGATATCAATATACTTTCAAAAATTTTCCATAAAATAAGAAATACATCAAAAATTTCTATAACACCCATTTACTATGTATTAATGACATAGAAATATTTTTCATTTGGTTACATTTTTCTGAAACTGCAGGTCTATAAATCTTGTTTTCAAATTTTTCTAAACCTTCTGAGGTGCAAGGTCTATAAACTATCCCTTCCAACTCTGTAAGAGCAAAATTCCAGACAATTTTTAAATAAAAAGCTCAGAAAAGAAAAATGTATTTTAATTTTTAAGAGAAAACTGATACACATTTGAATATTCTAAAACAACTGCATGGAGGAAAAACTCTAATGGAAAAATACAGAAGAAGAAAAATGAAATTAAAAATAACTAAAGCAGCTTTCTTACTTTTGTTAAGAAATGCTTCATAGCATTATCTTATTTATTTTTCAGAATCAAAATATTCCTAAGTCGGCAAAATGAAAAGTAATATCATTTTAAAATGACAAGAGTGAAAAAAAAAAAGGTTTTATTTTAAAACTATTTCTCACTAGTTACAACTTGAATACACTATCATTATTTTAATGATATTTATCCATTTTCTTAAGATTGTAAAAAAAAAAAAAAAGTAAATAACATTAACAACTGTATTTAATTGTAAAAAAAAAAAAAAGTAAATAACATTAACAACTGTATTTAATTATTAGCTCTCTTCTTGTTCTGAAAATTGAAAATACTTATATCTCATGATTCACTATATTAATTTCCCAAGAAATATTTTTGCTGTCAACCGAAGCCGAATGTCTGCCCTCTTTATACTAAAAGACAGAATGTTTTCACACAAAAGACACCGTGGTAAGACACAAATACATTGTTAAGGTGCAAGTTAAGCAGTAATATTTTATAGACCAATCTTCAGAGCATTTTGCAATCTTTTTTTAGTCCAAAAAGGCTTTGTCCCTGAAGAACTATTGCTTTCGTTTTGCGATTATGTGTTGGAAACATTAAATGCCCATTCACTTTTCAAACTGTTGCCACCAAATACTGCAGCCCTATATTATATTTAAAGAGATTAAATAATGAAGAATGAACATAAATGTATGTGTTTCTCACATTGTGACAAAACGACGGTACCAAGAGCCATCGAATTTTGAATGACATAATCCTGCTGCGAATATGGGCATCTGGAAAACCAAATTTGAAATTTGTTTTATTATAGATTTCATAATTTGTAAAACTTTTAACGAATTTTTGATTAACAAACTCAAGGATTTCAAAGCGAGCAATGGCAATGTTGAGACTGTGTATAGAAATTCTAAAGATATGCTCGGTTTAAAATTATTTTGCAATATTGTTCTTTAACTGAATTTTATGGTTTAAGTGTGAAGAACATGATATTTAATAAAAACCGGTAACACAAAAAATGCTAAAAAAAAAAGCCCATTTGGACGTAATTTAAAATCTGAAACCTTTCAGATTTTCTTTTCTTTATAATTTATTGTTATTATTTTTTTTTAACTTAAAATATATTGCTTGCTTCAGAAATAAATCTGTCCACATTACCAGCAAGAACAAGCATGCATCGTGAAACTTTTCCTGAGGAAGCAACTAAATCTCTTTAAAGGCCATTCAAGAAAGGCTTTCTCAGCCCTTTCTATTGTCAAATTTTGTCTTTAGTACGCCCAAAATTCACTCCGGTTTCTTTAGTATACTTAACTGCCTACCTTGTGCACAATATTTTTTAATATCTGTGAGATACCTAAGTTTCCAGCACTGAAAATCATCACATTCAATCAAAATTGATTTCCCAGTTTTGTTTCTTATATGTAAACCCTAAATCATTTATCATTTGTCCTACTATGAGAATGGACATAGTTAGCAAACCAATTCTATCATTTATAACCCTAGTCCACCAGCAGTCAAGTTGTTGAATTCTGGTAATTTGATCTGGGTTTGATCAGGTGAAGAGGTTGGCTGCATGGGCATTTTCGTGGTTTTCCCTATATGGATATGAGCCACTTTCTCTAAGGAAGTCTTCCACAAAGGTATTCACCCACTTAGGCAGATAGTTCTTTTTTGTACAGTAGGAATTTTGTTCCATAAAAAGAAACCAAGTACTTTCTTCCATTGTTGCTAAAGTTAGCTCTTCACGTTGTTTGATCAGGTTTGTGTATTTACTTTTAGATGTTGTTTTCCCCCTGGAATTGAAAATCCACATTCCTTTGAGTTCGGAGTTCATGTGATTTATTCTTGCCACAGAAATATTAATCAAATCAGCACCACAAATAATAATTTCATTACTAGATTTATTAGGAAAATGTACCATTAACAAAAACACTCACAATGATAATGTTAGTGGAACTGTGTAATGGATTTTTGGTTTTGTGAGGTAGGAAATTAAACACATATGTCGAAGAGGAAGCAGATGCTATACCAGCTCCTTTTCTCTTCACCCTGTCTTTCTCAACTAGAGTGAGGGTGAGGTCAGGGTTACTGCAGTTTGCAATTGAATGATTGATGTAATATTAGTTAATTTTTAAATAAAAAGGTGGATATGGCGCAATTTACTGTTTCAGACTTTTTTCCTTCTGTTCTCTTTGGTCAACAGCATTTAAATCCATAGTGTAACTTTTACAAAGCAAATTCTCGAAACAAGCGAAACAAATGCAGTTTTTTAATTTTGCTCTTACCAACTAGCATTAGTTCATAATGAGGTGTTCCAAATAAAAAGCTGCAGCAAATAACTGCAGTCCACTTAATTTTAATGGCAGTGCATGCATTAAAAAACACTTAACTATTCCCCCAAATTGAAAGTAATTCTATACCAAGGAACCCAAGAAATTACGAATATAATTTCTTTTCAGTGTAACAGAAGTAATGTACACTATGTTAAATATCATATTTACTCAAAGATTTCTCCCCCTACTTTCTCAACACATGTTTTAGAAACTCTGAATTTATGATAACAATGTAAAATGCATGTACACAGAGGAAATTATTTCATGCAAGAGGGGGGGGGGAAGGAAATCAAAATTGACAAATCCTTTGAAATACATGATATAACAATGCGTCTTTACGTATGCCTTTAAATATGCTATGTTTACAATTTAAGTCACCTCCTCAGAAATATTATATACCACACATTTCTCTCCTCCCGGTTTTCAAGCGGGAAAATATAATTTTCTAAAATGAGCAGTTATAAACCCTGTATCAGTAAAATTAAATGCTTCACAGGCCAGCAATAGCTAATCGCCAAAAATTATTAGGTTGCCCAGTAACAAACTTGAAAAGTTGTATTAAAAGCTGTGTTTATAGTTACAAATATGAAATAAATATGTTCAGAAAAGTTATATTCGAAGGGAAATTTATCTGTTTAATTGCATTTGTGGCATGCTTATAGTTATATAAGTAAGAGTAAAAATTTACTGTGGCACATAAAAATTAGAAATTTTAGGAAGTACATTGAAAATGTTAGTAAATACAAAAGTAGTAATTCCAAATATTCATACCATTACAACTTTACATATTTTATAATACATACTGAATTGGATAAATATACTTGAAATATATAATTTTTATGACATGGAATTGAACAATGTTTCGTAGACAATGCTAGTGAAAGCTAGTAATACTTGTTTTAGTTAAAAGAAAAGTAGTCTTGTCTCAAAGGTTTCCAAATTTGAATGTTAATTGTCTATTCAAAATATGACTGTGTGAGTATGCAAGGAAAAGCAGTTTGACAAAATAGGTGCATCTGCAATGAGGCACCAAGCAAAAGCAGTGAAGTGAAGTTTGTGAAGTAAGACTTTTGTCTAGAAAAGTAGCAAAACTTACAGAAGTTAACTGTCAGATGAGAATTCAATATAATGACACACATATGAATCATGCATACATGCTGGAATAGACTGAGGCAATGAAGACCAGTGTTACTAATGTGGAGACTAATGTGTTACTACTTCATCGGATTATATAAGGCATGGAAGAGAGCCATGAAAAACATGACATGGGGAAACTTGAGCATCATAACTAAAATGGTGATTTAACTATTACACATTAGTGTTGGATAAATGAGCTCCAAATAGGTGCACAAGATATGTAGTAAGCTTTAACACCTGAAATCACAGTATGTCCATACGTGCTAAAAACTTCCGCCCTGGTATCAGGGATATGAAAGTGTCAAAAGGTGAAAGTGGTATGATGAAAGTTAATGTTTGCTACAAATACTCAGTAAATAAAAAATTCCAATTTTCCATTGCACGTACTAATATATTCACCAATAACAATCTTTTTTCTCATTTAGTGGATTTTTATATCACATTCTTATAAAATGCGAATTTAAGGATTTGGGTTGATTAATTAATTGCAGTTTAAAATTGCAAAGTGAACACTTGAAAAATTATTAATTCAATGTCAATAAGCAAAACTTAGCTGAAAAATTTAATTCTTTTTATTACAACATGGTGTTTTGGACTTTATTCAAGCCATACATTAATTCAGCAGTCTTAATCGTTTAGCCACTGATACTCTCTGCATTTAGCTTGTATTTTTCCCCATAATCCTGCATTTCCTCCAAAGTGAGCCCCACCAATGGCTGGTGGTTAAGCCTTCATAAATAATTTAATTAATATTTAAATAACTGGTCGGAGGCAAATGCAAATTTTTTAAAAGGATACGCATAAATACTCATGTATTTAAAATATTTTATTTTTGGTTTCTGCAAATCTTTATTTTCAGTGCATTCACTACGTCTTTCCAGTAAATTACAATGATTCAGCAAATGTCAGAATTTTTACATAAGAAATATACACTAGGAATCCAGACATTTAATGTATAGATATGCAAATTCAAGGAAGTGCACCCAGTTTTACTGGGTGGTGGTGGATTAACTTTTCAAAATTTTGGTACGAGGAGAGGAATATATTTGAGGGCTTATATTAAAAGCACTAATGATGATTACTTTATGCATTATGCTCTTTAATACGGTTGATTTTCCTCCATACATAATGAGAACATGAGCCAGCTTCCATTAGAAAGCTCTCCATGAAGGCATCACTCCCCTCAGATAGATAGTCCTTATGACCTTTGATATATACAAATAAACCTAACCTTTTTCCAAGGTAAGCATTGTAAAAAAACATTCTGGGGGTGGGTGAAAGTGTGTGCACTATTTTTAAATAATGTCAGAATTTTTTTAAGTTCGAGACATTAAAACAAGTTATTTATTTCAAGAATTCATGTTTTAATGTAAAAGAAATAAAAGGAAAAAGTATATATCCACAAACAATGCTTGTTAAATATTTTTAGTAGGAAATTAAAACACTATGAAATACTAATTTTGCCATAAAATATGACACTATTAATATATTTCATAAATATTATATGACTAGTCATTGGCAACTTTCAGTACATAACTTTTATGGATTATTCTCTAAGCAATACAAATAGTCAACTATCAAAGAAATGAGATTTTACATTACATACCTATTACACCAAGGGTATTTGCAGTACCAGCTCCACGTTTTGTTATATGATTTAGTAATCTAAAGAAGTAAAAAATATCTCAACTGATAGAACAGTACATCATTTAGTATATATATTAACATTTAGTAAAAATTCATAAAGTTTCACAACAAATAATACAAATTTATTATCAAATCACATTACAGATCATTATGCACACATAAATGCATGCATGCAAACGTATACTACACCAAAAAAATTAAATGCACTGACATATTTTGGGCTTTAGTGAAGGTAAAAAATTCATAAATTCAGATTAGTTTTATATCAGTTTAAAAACAAAATATCGGAATACAATAAACAATGTTTTGAATAAATTATTGTCATCATCCATAGTTCCACATAATTTTGGTGCTCTGAGGAAATGTAACCTTAGATAGTTAAATGTTTAACACTATAGTTTATTTATATTCTAAGAAATATCAGTCTCTTTGAAAGACGGCCATCAGAATAGATTTCATTGCTCTTTTTCAAATCAGCTGCAATTAACAAAGCACAGTGTATGTTGATTCATCATGTTTATTAGTGACTTAAAAAATAAATTTAATAAAATAAAAAAATACAGAAATTTTGTGTATTTTAGATATGTAGACATCTGAATGAAGTATTTAAAACTACAAAAATTGTGGTAGTCATTGAATACTGGCAGTTTGATCTGAGTTCAAATCCAGGCATAGGTGGTCTTTCTCACGTGTAATGTAGATATGAGTAAGTTTCTCTTTGAAAGTCTTCCAAGAAGGCATCCATGCTCATAGGCAGATACCCTTAGTAAGCTTTGCCATAATCAAATAAACCAAACTATACAAAAATACACATCTACATTTATCCCCAAAAGGGGAGAAAATGTATGGAAGAATAAAAAATGCAATGTAATTGATACATACGTAATTAATAAATTTATGCACATTGTGTGTGTATGATAAAACTCTGGGTCTGATGTAGATAAAGGAGATGAAGCTGCCATGATAGGTTGATACAGTTCTTTATTTCTGGCATGTCATTATTAAGTAAACAAATATATAACTTAAGTGGGACAAGAAGCAAAACCATTATTCAATAATTACAAACATATTTTAGAGGCAGCAAAATGCATATTAGCAAAAGAGCGGCAGGTGCGATTTCCGTTTGAAATTTGCATAGGAAACAGAGTTCATAATTTTCTCATTAGAGGGTGTTATTATTAAATTACATTAATGTTTTCAATGATGCCAATATCTATGGATTTAGATGAAAGATTGCCACCTCTTATGTTAATATATATTTCTCACATTAAGTTAAGAGACAGAGTTGGAATCATTTCGACCTGCACGCCTCACAGTTAGAAATGTTTTCATTAGATTAGGAATTTTCGCAAAGAGACTGCCAGTTAATGATCACACGATAAATTTCCATTGCAAAAATACACAGCATAGTAAACAACAAAATGAGAAGGAACTTGATAATGAAATTTCCTAATTAAAAATGAGATTAAGGAATCTAAAATTTAAATAAATTTTTTATGCATGTGTATACAGAGAGAGAGAGAAACCATGAATTTCACTGAAAAATGCTCAATTCTTCACAGGTAAATATTTTCACTTTAACACAAAATTTTAGTTTGCTTCTGAATAACAAAGACTACATCTGGAAATTCAATGAGGTTTTTAAAGCTGAAATAAATGCTAAATATATGCTGACTGTGGCAAATTACTTGCATTCAAGCTTGTGTAAACCTTCATATACTTTACACTTCTTTATAACAAATCCTATTTTAGCACTTTTCTAATTATAATAATATATTTCATAATGCTATATAATGCTCAAAGTTACTTAATAAGTACTGCATGCATTTCAGATCACCACGAAAAATACTTTTATGCCTAATAACATATTTTCTAAATTTCTATTTTAGTTATTACAAACCAAATTCAGTCAATCAATTCACCAATACATAATCAATATTTTAATAGTACCAACATAAAATATTTCAAAAGCATACTTTTTTTAAAGGAATATTATAGCAGAACTTAATTGAATGATAATGAAGAATTTTAAAAAAGATGTTGTTTATTAAGAATAATCACTGTAGCTGGAAATAATGAAGAAACTTTGTTTGGCAAACATGTTCATATATATATTAGAACTATAGAAGCTTATATAAAAATAAAACCTTGTACTAATTACAGATTTATAAAATGAACTGCTTGCATGGAATAGTTATAATGAAAACTAGAATTGCCTAGAATAGTTATAATGAAAAGAAAAAATGTATAATGATTTTCATGAGTTCAATTAGTGCAATTTCATAAAAATACTTAATATTTCTAATTAGACATCTCATGATTTAAATGCATTTTTATATAAATCAATCAGATTAAAAAAATATTAAGAATTGTGTTTATTACTTTTAAATTGCTTAGCTTATCAATCTATAACAAAAAGATTAAAAATTTACAGTTTACAGAATGACAAGATGATGATAAAAGTATTTTATTTTAGGCAATACTAATACAGTGCTGTTAAAGAGCCAAGTTTGTGTAATGAAACTGACAAGTTCTTTGAAGTACATAATATAATAATACAGATATGTCTTTATGTGTATTTATTAATGTGCTATTAGTGTCATTTAAGCCATCTCTAACAGTATACATGCATATTTTTTCTCTACCAGTTTTCAAGCGGTAAAATTAGAAGGAAAAGGAGGGAAAACATCTGAATAAATATGGTATGAAATTTTCTTCTAATTTGGTAATATTTGTTTCTAATATTACCAAATTAGAATTAAAATTGTTGTAATCTGTTCTTCTAATTTCAATCTAATTTGGTAATATTTGTTTATTTCCTGTTTCTCAGGTATGTTACATTGAACCATTTAAATGTTATGATTATACACATAAAACAAATCTACTTTAATATTTTAATCAACATAACACGTCATGCAGTAAAATATTTTAGTTTTAATTATAACACATGAAAAGAACAAAACATGCAAAAATTCACTTATACTCAAATGCCAGATATACTTTTAACTAAGAACCAAAAAATTAACAACACATACATAAATAAATAAAGTAAAAAATAATAAAACCTGTCTTTTGGGTGACAATAAATTAGCCACTCTTGGAAGTTTGTTTTGATTTTTCAATGAGTAATTCAAATAGTTTGATATACTTTCAAAATAAGATGAAATATTTTATCTTCTCTTAAAAATACATCTTTTACCTATATAAATATTATTGCCTAATATATTAAATTGATATGATACAAAATCATTCAAATACTAAAGAAATAATAAAAATTATATACTGAGTTCTCCTAACACTAGCTTTCTGTTCTACTGAACTCATTTGTTTCCAGCCTCCATAAAGCCCTTGGATACCACCAAAAAATGCACCTGAAGAAAAAATTTTCAAAGTAAAGAGTTTAAAATTTCAATAATAATAATAAAAGGGAGGAAAAAACTTATATATTTTTTCTTTAATTGTAAGGTTTGCATTTCTTTTATTGCAATTTTAGATATTTTGAGATAACACACTTTTTCAAAAAAACAAAAACAGATATTATATACTATATATAATACATAAAGCATCAAATGTATACAAATTATCAAATCTTTGACAGACTTTTAAAATGACATCACATAAAATCTAATTTTTTATTCCTCTTAAAAAAGCAAGTTAATAGACCTTCTTAAAAGAGGGTAAATAATTTCTAATTTATTTTTCCAGTTCTTAAATGATAGTATACAAAATGTTATTATTACCATTAAAAAAAAAAATAACAAAATTACCGGTCATGACAGCCCCACCAATTTGAGAAAATGCAAGCTCAAATCTACCCCGTGTCCGTGATGCACCTTCTGGAAATATCCATTCTGGTCCTCCCTGAAATGGGCAAATTTTCAGATGACAAAAAATTACTTCAAGTAGATAAATCTGATATCAAGCATGCCAACTGCTACTTATAAATCTATGCCTAACGCATTAGAAGAAAAAACGAAAAGGAAAACTATAATAATTTGAATGATGTTGCAAGGATAAGAACATGAATCTTGAAGAAGATATTTATTTTATCATTCCTATGATGATATTTTCTGGATTTAAAATCGTGCAACAGAAAACTTCAGTTAACATCATCTTCATTTATTATCACTTTTTCACATTTCTTCACAAATTTAGGTAATTGGAAAATTTTGCCTTTTATAGCATTCAATATTGCCAAAATAAAGTTGTTCTCTTGCCTAATTTTGATATCACGCATTAAGTCCAAATTGCCCCAATTCTGTTTTCTCTCGCCAAAGTTACTACAGAAGGCAAATTACCAAATACACTTATTTTCAGAAACTATTATAACTCCAGTATCAGGAACTCTTTTAATAAGGTAGCTATAATAATTATAGCCTGAAAAAGTAATAAAATGGATCAAATTAGAAAGTCAATAAAGACTGCAATTTGCTACTTTAACTAAACATTCCACACCAAACAAATATGTCTTGGGGCTTCATTTATTGTTAACGTCAGATAGAAAACATTAATCTCCTTCATTAATACATTACACTCTCGTGTACAATGAGCGAGTGACTTTGCAGTAAAATACTAATTTCTGTATTAATTCTACAGCAATTCCTTACATTGTATTCAAATTTCACAATACTTTAAAATTGAGTTTAAAGGGGTTTAAAAAAAACATAACTACAAAAACAGTTTGAATTTGGTATACATAAAGAGAATGCATACAAAAATGTTGATGTCATGTATTAAAATTGACCAGTTATGTGTATGGTTGCCATAATTTCGTACATTCTAAAACTCAAAGGTGGTTGCAATAACACATACATACTACTGAATTTGGCAGATTTTAAATGTGCTGGTAAACAAATTAAATCAGTAAATATATGTTTTAATGGTCAGGTAAGAAAACCTATTATGTGCAGACTGATTATGAAATTGAATGCATAGATATTAGCAATACATCAAGACGTTAAGCAACAACACATACTAAATCACAAATCAAAACAAGGATGGTGCAGCATGTTTTCTGAAAGAGAAATCGTGCTGATGTTGAATTTCTGATGACAAGAAAATCACAAAATTGCTGAAAACAACGCTGAGACAACAACTCAAAAGTCAGCACAGAATATTTATCCTTATATGATTTTGCATACTGAATGAAAATCTGTAACAAATTTCAAAATATATTTAAAAAAATTACAAATACACTAAAAGAATGTTGAAAAATTCTAAAACTGTCAAGTACTAAGGTAAGGAGAGGTAAGAGAAGATGCTGCTGATGATAAAATAATCATTTTGCACTAAGGTAAACACTTTATATTCTGCAATTTAGCCAAGAGTAGAAATGATAGATTTTATATCAGGGATATTTAAAAACTCTGAAAAATATGAAATTTGCACCATACAAAATATGAATCAATTATTCATGCAGTGTTTGTTTTCGAAGATGACATTTCAAAACCTTTAACTGAAACTATGCAGGGAGAAAAAGTGACATTACACGCATACATTAGTAAATGCTGTACTTTGATTATTTGTACCCTCCCTCTGAAGAGTCGCAAAAAGATATTCATAATGCAAAACGGTATGTTGCCAAAAAGTATTTATGTAGCAATCAAGATACGCACATAGTATATCTATTTTGATCTGTGCACAATGTAGAAGCTGCACAGAACCAAGTTAGTGCAATTCTCTATTTTTAAACAAAAACAGATTGATGTATATACAGCCAGAACAGCATTACCAAAAACAAAACAAAACAAAAAATAAATAAATAAATAAAAGCTTTCAGATTTTATATTATGCCCCAAAGGGCATTTTTTTAAACATTTTATATGTTATTTGTTAAATATCATGCACTTAAACCATAAAATTCAGTTCAAAAGAGCATATCTTTAGAATTTTCAATACACAGTCTTGCGTGCTGGAGAAAAAAATGTCACATGCAATCACGTTCTTTCTTCAATGTCAGATTATGACCCTATACAGCAGACATGACCAAACTGCGGCTCTCTGACACCTTAACTGCAGCTTGCGAGCTACTTGAGATCCTTTGCCATTTGAAATGAAACTTGTTTTGAATAAATATTGTTTAATTTTTTAATACAAATGAAATATGAAATAGAAATTATGCAGTGTCACATTTCTTACTTCTTCCACGTTACTTTTTGAACAGGTAATGGTCATCGGAATACACTAAATTAATCTAAAATGCAATGCTAATATTTTTATTTAATTATTACCCCTAATAATTTTTCTCTCAAATTAATTTTACTTTAGGCAGTATCTGCTTACATTCTTGTGTGATCCTATTGTTCACATCAGTTGTGATCCATCTGGAAGATTCGGCTATTCGTTCTAGGGTACTACATTTATTCAGTCCTTGAATGCAGTAACTGTTCAAGAAACCCGTTTTGCTTTACAACCCTTATAGAGCTCTTTTTTAATCTGTGGAAGAATTTAATGAGGATTGGATTTTTGTGGTGTCAACTTTCCACGGAACTCCTTCAAAATTAATTTCCTATCCCCACGCAAGTCGGACATTTTATGTAATTACTACACAGATTTCGCAACCATTTGCTTAATGGACTCTTTTCCTAAATGAAACTCTCTCTCTTTCACAATAATCGGTTAGTAATCCTGGGTAGAGATCCTAATTTATTTCACCAATGGTTGTGCACATCAAATCTTCATTTTAATAATGTTGTGTCAAGCAATGAGGGATCAACAGAACACAAACATCTCTCTTCTCCAAAGTTTCCGCCAAAATCGGCATACTGATATTGGCGGAATCTCTTTAGCTTGTGATATTTTCTTGTACTTTTTGATTTCTTGTTTGATGATTTCTTTCTTTATACCTCACACTAGGTTAGAGGCATTTTGCTGCACTTGGTTAGAAGCATTTTTACTGTCAGACATATTTAAAATCTTTCACCTCTTAGTATTGCCGCTCTGCAGCTGCACCGATTGCCCTGGCTCTTATGCCAGCATTACACTTCTTTTGATCTGTTGATATTTTTTGCCTTCCTAATTTTTTATCGTCATCTTTGTCTTACAGGTCTTTCATGAGAGGTTAGTAGCCAAATGAAAAGTTGTGCAATAATCCACTGCTTGATTACTACACATTTCAGGCAATAATGTGAAATTTTGCTCCCGTAAATGTTTGTTTTTAAAGTCTGATCTTTTATTTTCTAAAGTATCCTCTACTTAGCGACTCCACTTCAAAGTCCATTTGAGATTTATTTTCTGTACACAGGTACGGTAACTCAATGAAAAGTTGACTGTTAGGCTGACAATAATTTATTAAAATTTTTTTTCTGGGTTAGTTTACTTAGAAATTCAAGATGAGATGATAAGTCATTTGACCACCTTTATTGGTCCAACAGTTAGAATATGGTGGATCCATACACCCATTGGGCAAGAGCTTAGGAACTAAACTATTGCACAGACGTCTGCCTTCTTACAAAAGGCCTCCACATGAAACATCTCTGCGTGTCCATAGAAATATGAAGAGTTATGCATTCACATTATATCAACATTTGTGAAATAAATTCTTTAGAATAGTGACAGGTATGTTTTCTTTCTGTAAAATTAGTTTTAATTTGTCATGTGTTTGAAAAACAATTGAAAATTAAACAGCCAGGTTGAAGAGTTCGGCTGATACACAGATGGAATACATGCTCGACACAGATGGAATACATGCTCGAGTTCATGTAGCCTGGCATGAACTATTAGATTTATTAGCAATAGGTTATGTATGCCTAGAGTTATCGTAATGATTCAAGGCATGGTTTACAGAACTTTCAATGATGCGCATGAACTTCCGTTATTTTGAAGAGTCATTAGGATTTTTGATGCGGGAGACATGAAACATGAGCAATGTCGTGGACCTTTCGAAAACCACTGAGTGTGCTACCATTACACTATGAAGGCATACAGAAAGGACGGAGAAAATACTTTACATACTCCCCCTTTCAAAGCACAACTGGGCATTAAGGAACCCAATCGCAAAATTCTGGTGGTGAAGAATCTTCATCAACCACCTTTTTAGTTTGAGGACAAATGCAGATACATTAGATTGTTTTGAGTAGGAGATGCGAAAAATGAGCAATGGCCTCGCTGGAACTCAAACACATGCCGAGTGCATTACCGTTACAGTGCTAAGGCATGCAAAAGGAAGGGAGAAAATAATCTTTTAATCTAAGTCCAAAATTATCAGAACAACTTAAGAGATAGTTTCAAGAATTTTCAATGATGCTCATCCACTTCGTTATCCATGTCCAAAATTATCAGGATGATTCGAGAATTTTTAATGATGCTCATCCACTTCGTTATCCATGTCCAAAATTATCAGGATGATTCGAGAATTTTTAATGATGCGCAGTGTACTGATTACTAAAAATTTCTGGAAGATTCCTTTGGATGCTCCGCTGAAATATTGCATCAGTCAGGGCTGTTAGTAGAGACACTGATTTTTCAAATACCATTGAAATTGCAATCATATTCTTTTTTTGGTTTCTATACTGGGCATCAGTAAAAGTAGTTATTCCAAAGGTTTGGAAAAATATTTAACAATTTCTTGGGTTAGTATTTAAAGATTCAAATGATCTCACTATAGTGGTCCTCATATGAACTGTGTCGAGAAACAAAATTACAAAAGCCTAAACATGTTAATAGCTTATTTTTAAATATTCTTTTACGAATGAAAGTTTCTCTGCAATGCGCGCTGAGGTGAATCATTTAATTTATCCTTTCTAAAAGACTGCTTATGAGTTAAAAAAAAACATTCAATTTCTTTTAAAAAATGATTTGTAATTTACCCAAAGTTGCCCAATGCAAGAGTTACAAATTTTTATTTTCTTGGGACTTTTCTGAACACAAAACAGTAGATATAAGATGTATTTATTCATATTTATATATAATCATGTTAATCACATATTCATTAATTTACTTCAAAAACTGTCTCATTATTTTTTAACCTTTTAACTGTCATGCCCGAGGCGCAGCACTGGTGTTTGAAAATGTCACACCTGAGTATTACTAGCGGTAATTTTTTTTTGAGTGCTTCGTATTGATATACACGAATATATATCGGGAGACGTTTATTTCGGCTTCATCTCTTTGTCAAACCCGACTGTATCTCAGGAAAAGTTAATGTGCACTCAATTCAATAGATGACAGCACTTTACTGAAGATTTCAAAGGTTAGAGGTTAGAAGTTCTTTGGTTCAAAGTGCACGGGATCTTTTTGTTGTAAAATGGCGTCCAGTTCCTTGAAACATTATATAGATGATATGGATTCTTCAACCGAAGATGAAGATTTTGAAGGCATCGATACTAGTGATGCAGGTGAAACTGAGGAGAGTGACATTGAAAGTAGCAGTGAATCATCGGATAGCGGTGATGATGATATAGGAAATGCGAGAGACTGGAGTGAAATAACTGCTTCTAGCCGATCAGGGCCTCCGCGGTTTCCTTTTACAGGTACTCCAGGTGTAACTTTTCCTGTAAACATAAACTACACTCCTTTAGATATTTTAGAAATGTTTCTGGATTCAAATCTAATGGATATAATTGTCAAAGAAACGAACAACTATGCAGAACAAGAAAGAAAAGCAAATCGGGCAAAGCTATCAAGGTGCTCCCGCAGTAAAAAATAGATCCCTACAAATGACAGAGAAATGAAGCTATTCTTTGGGCTAATAATTCTTCAAGGTATTGTCCGAAAACCAAATCAGGCTATGTACTGGTCTCATCGAACGATTTTGCATACTCCAGTTTACTCAAAAGTAATGACCGTAAATCCTTTTATTTTGTTTTTTCGATATTTACATTTTTGCAATAATGAAGCTGAAAAAAAAAAGATTATTTTCCAGATCCAAAACTTTGGAAGTTGTATAATGTGATAGAAAATTTACGGGAAAAATTTTAAATTTACATACCGAAAAGAGATGTATCGGTTGATGAAAGCTTGATGCCTTATAAAGGAAGGTTATCTTGGAAACAATATATTCCTATCAAACGTGCACAATTTGGAATCAAATGTTTTATGCTTTGTGAGGCGGAAACAGGGTATATTGTGACTTCATTATCCATACAGGAAATAGTACTGTCTTCAATCAATTGTATACAAATTATGGACTTTCTACAAAAGTCGTCATGCACCTATTGCATCGCTTTCTTAGAAATGGTTATTGTGTGACTGTATATAACTATTACATCTCACCCGAGCTTGCAGATTTACTTATAGCCCAAAAAACAGATATTTATCGCACAGCAAAGATAAACACACGAGATTTACCTACAGAATTCGCTAAAAGAAAATTACAAAAAGGTCAAATCATAGCCTTTCAAAGAGGTAAGATTTTGGCTATAAGGTGGAAAGATAAGAAGGATGTGTGTTTCATGAGCAGTATTCATACTTCCATGGTCAGCCTCAAAAATAAAAAAAATGAAAATATACTCAAGCCGAAGATTGTTTCTGACTACAATCTAACTATGGGTGGTGTAGATAGCTGTGATCAGGAAATATCCTTTCATCCAACAATCCAAAACCTCAGAAAAAATGTAAAAATATCCTTTTACATTTTTACATTTATTGGAACTCATATTTGCTCTATAAAAATGTAGTTGGGAAACGTAT
The DNA here is from genome assembly GCA_000611955.2 of Stegodyphus mimosarum. Taxonomy (NCBI): domain Eukaryota; kingdom Metazoa; phylum Arthropoda; class Arachnida; order Araneae; family Eresidae; genus Stegodyphus; species Stegodyphus mimosarum. Next base: position 37,875 of record KK113271.1, on the reverse strand, counting down.
TACATTTTTAGAATTTCGAATCCAAGTTGTAGAAGAGTTTTACATAAATATGATGATGCAGCTTCTGGACAAACGAATGTTGGCAGACCACCTACAATAGATAACCCTGCCCGTCTTACTGAATGACATTTTACATCCCATATTCCTCCTACTCCTGCGAAATGTGAGCCTACAAGACAGTGCAAAGTATGTTGTTCGAAAAAGGATAAAAATGGGAAAAAGATAAGGAGGGAAACACGATTCTGGTGTAGTGATTGTGGAGTTGGTTTGTGCTTGAAAAAGTGTTTCCAGTTGTATCATACAAGACTGAATTACTGACTACTAACAGGTATTCACTTATTATTTTTTTCATTTATTTATTTTTTAGAAAATAGTTAATTTTTTTTTTCATTTTCAGAAAATAATGCTCCACTAGAAGCGAACTTTACAACTGCCATGTGAGTGGCAGCCACCTCAAGCAAATATGCAGTGGCTACAAAACTTTAAAAATTTTACCCATGTACTTCAAAATATCAATTTTTAACTACTAAGTATATTTTATTTTGTACTAAACATTTGATTTTTGCAACAAAAAAATTTGACAATTTGTGTACCCAAATCATCAAAATAACTTGACAGTTAAAGGGTTAAACGATATAAATTTGGACCTGCGGCTCTTGAACTTTCATAAAATCTATTATGCGACTCCCATCGTCTTGAAATTTGCCCATCCCTGCTATATAGTAATAATCATATATTTAATGTTTGGCAGTGCTATTTTTATTTCATGTTTTGTAAAACTTCCAAGCTTTTCATTAACAAACTCTATGATATGAAAGTGAGCAGTGGCAACACTTTTCGAAATAAAGCAGATTATCTCCAGGGCATGAAACTGTTGCCGCTCAAAAAATGAGTGCGAAAATTACCACTTTCAGAGTTTTTAATAAATATCTTGGCTGATTAAAGTTGTACGAAGATGAGGTTGATATGGCTTCCCCCGAATATTTGGGATTTCGGGGTACCTCAAAACTAAACTCCCTGCCATTCTGGAGGAGATAATGGCACAAACAAACAGACAGATGCACACAGATTTTAACAGTGTAGTACTTACAGAAAATCCCATCGACACAAGAGATGGCGCCAATCGCGCCAAACCAAAAAAACCCATTGACTAAATACCAGAAAAAAGTTCTATTCTTATTTTTCTTTCAAATTTATTATATTATTATTTATATATATTTAATTTTTCATTAAAAATGTCCATTATTTTTTCCATAATATCGCCATATTGTGGCCATTAACACATTTTTTTTTAGATTGGTAAGATTCCATAACTTTGGTAATATTCAACAGCATGTTCTGTAGTA
>KK113271.1:0-27911 GCA_000611955.2 Stegodyphus mimosarum | reverse complement strand
CTCTCTTGAGAGCATGAGCAATAATCCGAATGGTGCTGCTTCCCAGTGCTGCAGTACCAACAGACATTAATCGGTCAGGGGCCCTTGCGACCCCAGCCCGAGCTCCACAAACATACACAAACACTCTCCTCTTCTAATTCATTGTCATCTAAGTTTAACTTACACTTAAATTAAAAATTTAATTGGTTCTCAACTCCAAATTTCCTGTAAGCAGGATGTTTTATTTCATCCATGTTTTCGTTACTTTTTATTTTTTCTGTACTGTACTCTCTATCTTTCCCTTTCAACTCTTTCCTATCTTTGATTTTGAATTTTTTATGTTTTACTTTTCTTTAAACTTCAGACCAATGATTATAACCACATGACTACGGTTTCCTAGCATGTGCTAATATGAGGTCTGTTCTCATTTAAACTAATTTTTAACAGATGGCTCATGGTTAGGATATATTGTTCCTTTTTATCGACGGGGAATGTTGTGTGTGTGGGGGGGGAAGAGAGAGAGACATTCTACATGTCCTACACTACTATTCCTGCGCTATTCACTTATCTGCATTTTCTAAATGCACGGGCAACGCCGGGCGGGTACAGCTAGTTTTATATAACAGTGCCCTTCAAATGCTTAAATTCATCTGTGCTGCTCATAAAAAGTCAGACCTGCAAAAGATCGATTATTTAGTGCCAGAATATCCTACTTGTATCTATCAAAGTTGTTCATAGTTCATCCCTTTAACTTATTGTGAACTTTTGCTTGTTTATCGTTCATGCATCTGGTGTTTTTATTGCAAGACACTCTTTTAGTTCTCACTAGTGTTCAGACAAGCAGAAATTTCTTACCTTAAAGTTAACATAAATCCTCTAGAGTTACTATAAATTACTCTAGTGTTTCTTCATGCTAACAAGAGCTGGAATAACTTCTGCATCCCAACTTTTAATATTTCCATGTTCAAAAACTTTTTAGGATTAGTTATTTTCATAAAATATTTCCTAGCAGCATTGTACATTAACATAGGCTTTAAAAAAAGTGAAGAAAACAATGGTCATACACGTAATCATGAAATGGCAGATCAACTAAACTGACTAAGTGCAAACTTTCCACTGGCTAGAAATCTGAATTTAAAATTGAATAAATCACTGAAAGAGACACTTTAAAAGCATGTTATGGATTTATTCTGTAAAAAAATGCTCAGGTGAAAAGATCTAAGCCTGAAAGAAAAGAAAAAATTATTTAAAGATTTTAAGGTTTTTGGTAAGCACACTTGTTAATCTGCAATGACTTTGATTTTCAGACTGTTTTGATTGTTTTCCCTTGAAAATGTTCAGCATTTTAACTTATGATCAATAGGCAAAGAAACAGTAATTTTTTTTTAAATATTTATAATTTGCGCCACAGTTTTTACTTTCAGGAACACTTTTGACCATGTGGTATCGTTCTATCGCTAATTATTTGTTTTTTAAATGTTAACAACTTTCTGTGAATTTGGGGGGAAAAAAAAAACTGAAAAAGAATCAGCATTTCTTCTTAAAAGAGCACAGAATTTTGTAAACAAAGTAAAAGCATAAAAATGTCAGCAAATGAAATAATTTATAGGAAAGCTGTAGCCAAATGGCAAAACAAAAGACAAAGAATAGCTTGCCAACACTTCAGATTCATGTGTAGGAGTATTTATGTGATGGCAGTAAGAAAAATAAGAAAAAATATTTGATTGTTTTATGGTAGCAATTGCTAAAACATGTTCTCTTGATTACAAATAAACGTTACTTCTCCAAAGGTAAATAATAATTATTAATTCAGGTTAAAGATAAATAAATGTTACCAACTATTACGTAAATCTTATTTATTACGTTCCCATTTAATGTTTCTTTCTTTTTTTAAGGTTGCCATGATGTCTTTTAATATTCGCCAAAGTAATTTGAAATATTGCCAAAGCATATGTGGTAGCAGTTTTAATACAGACAGACACAAATACTGAAATAGAAAATAAAGCATTATAGTCCCTCAAAATGAATATTTTATTCATAAAGTTAAATTATCAAATAGTTTAAAAAGAAATTTTGAAATGCTTGCTTCTGATATCCAGAATGAATTATTTAGAGGGGTGGTCTTCAAACTGTGTTCTGAGGAATCCCAGGGTTCCCCAAGCCAAGGTTCTGCGAAACAAAATACAAATTTGAAAAGAAAATTACAAGCGCTCACACTAGTTGACTGGTGTTTATTAACTGAAAAATATAAAGATAACAAAGATACATTTTGTTATAGTTTAGTTTTAAAATTTAACATGTAGTCATCATATGACTACATATTATATATCCAAGAGACATCTCTTGGATATATTACATCATATATCCAAGAGAATGATGTGCAGTGTTTTGCAAAACTAAACAGTTTTCTAATAGAAAATGATCTAAATTTAGACAGCATTTTAAAAAAATTACACAATGAAGCACCTATTTCAATTGAAAGAAACTTAAACAGAATATTTCCCTGCAGAAAAAATCTAATTATAATTGGATAAAAAACCATTTAACTAATACAATAAATCAGAATGCTTTGCCAGTGATGGAAAGGGACTAATTTATTGTCATTATCAACAGATTCAATGCTAAAACCTAAATTTAAGCAAGAAAAGCTGTTAAATTTGTATGCAAGATACCTAGAAGTTTCTTACACAGCTATAAACATTTTGATGCCATTTGGAACAATGTATTTAAGTGTAAAACTTTCTTAATGTAAGTGGCAACAAAAACAAAATATAGAAACAAATGCGACTGCTGACAACATCAACAGAACTAGACTCGAACAGGTTGTGTAAAATGCAAGCACGCTATTCTTCTTAATATAATGCAAGGGTAGGTGACATCTACAGTACGAGTTAATGGCATTACTGAGTAACTTATATTAATTATATGTTAAAATTTTTTACTAAAAAATACAGTATATTTCTTTAACTGTCTTTACATAAAGTACCTATAATATACTGTTCCACTTTAAATATTATTTTAAGATATATTTTTCTAAAATCAGGGATGGGGTTACCTGAAATAAACTTTACACTTTTAAGCATCCCATTACTCAATGAAGTTTGAACAGTCTGATCAAGAAGAACAAAGTGAAAACTGAAAGTAAACAAAGCATCCAAGAAGCAAAAACAAATAGAATTTCAATATTAATGAACGGTCCACCAGCAGGTGAGGGGTAAAGGGCACTGAACATTGGTAGTTTGGTTCTGTGTTCCGAGTCTCAGCGAATGGACTGGCTGCATGGCTTTTGTGTGGTTTTTCCCATGTGTAATACAGATATGAGGCAGTTTCTCTTAAAACATCCTCCAGATGGGGCATCTTTCCCTCTCTGTGTAGTGCCAAATGGTGGAGCACATAATAAATAAATAAATATTAATGATCCATTTAGAAGAAAATGTAAAAATACTTATGAAAGATGTGCATCACGCCCTAATGAAAAAAGACAGAAAAACGTCATTAATTTGAAGAAAAATGTAAAAAAAAAGCATTTGTATGGAACATCAATACACTATCTATGAAAACTACATAAAATAATCGTAACATTTATGACATTTAAATTGAGGGAAATAGTGTCGGGTATGCGATACCTTGGGCGAGTTCCCGTGTTTGGTATTTACTGTACGAGTGCAGCCGGGTAAGATTATTTCCTTCACTACATGTCTAAATTGCTGCATTTTACTATCAAACAGATTAAGATGAATTATACAAAAGAAAGACGTTATTTTTATAATACCACTAAAATAAATAGACCTAAACGTTTAATTACTCATAGATTAAAGAGTAAATTTACAGATTACATCATAATGTACATCATGATCTCGCTGAAATTTTAATTTTATTCTATGCTGTTCATAAAACTGCGCTGAAATCAAATACTCACACTGCATCATGCCAGGATCCACGGTCGGAAAAACATTTAGATATCCACTTTGGCGATCCATATTTTTTAATAATGAAGTATTTATATTAACAACATCTAACAATTTTTTTTGGCCTGTCTGCGCACATGTGAAAAGAACGTTGCCACAAACTATTTCATCATGCGAATTATTTTGTTGCCATATACGATTTTAATGCCTGCGGTAAATTTGGGCTTTAAGATAATAAACTGTTAAATTTCTAACAAAATTTGTCTTGACAGCAGATAACAAAATCTGTGGCGTCTTGGCATGTTCATACGCGATGTATGTATCTAGTAATATAGTTTGCTAAGTAATAATTTCTTAGTGCAGATATAACTCTTGGGATGTATTTTTATTAAAAATAAAAGAATTAGGCCAAGAATCATAATCACCAAAGCATTTGAACAGAAATTTCAAGTATTCGAATATGAGTTATTGATTAATACTTGTTGGATAAATACATTTATTACTAGATATAAGTATAAATAAGATACTCTATTTTAAGCCTTGCTTAAAATAGAGAAAAAACAGCATATTTTAAAAATATTTGGCGTCTATGCTTCAATCATAGATATAGTAATACTAATTATTACTATTCAATTACTTCAATATTTAGAGCAAAATTTATGCAAATCAATTCTGAAAATTCAAAATCAATAAACTTACTTTTTTCTTTAGAAAATATCATGATAATTGCTGCAGATTCAGAGATTTAAAGCAACAGTTCCCTTTAGCGGATACGGCGGAAAACAATTTATGACGGTTTTTATCAAAAGCAAATAGTTGGCCTTTCTTTTATCCTTAAATCATGTGCAAAATTTCTCTGAAATTGTTGGCAGCACACTGCTAGCGTTGTTCTGATTACAAAATTTTTTCGCGTGTTTGGTTAGCGAATTTTTATTGCGCGCCAATTTGTACGTAAACATTTCGAAGATAATTTTGCATTTCCGTCTTTATTATGGTAAAATACTTGTTTAACTTTTTATGGTGTTATATAAGTTGCTTAATGATATTTGTTAATCGTAGCATTTTTTTCACCTCTCTTTGTTTATTTTCAGGCCGGGGGAAAAGCTGGGAAAGATTCTGGAAAGGCAAAAGCAAAAGCTATATCTAGGTCTGCTAGAGCAGGCTTGCAAGTATGTAATTGTTTTATTTTAATGTCTAGGTTCTTCGCTAAATTGTTAGTAATATGATAATTTTTTTTATCCATTTTAACGTTTCCTTAATCGGTTAATGTGTGCACTCGCCAATATTATAAGCAGTGGTTTCGCTTTTTTGTTTCTCGCGTCCATGATGCTTTCAGAGTGAAACTTTAAAGCAATGCTTACTTTTTTTAAACTCATGTCTGCCTATGTATTATATAATAAATACGTCGTATAATTTTCAAATTAAATATGTAATGAATATTAATTTTCAGATATTAAAAGCCTGATATTTTTGTTGCAATTATTTTTGTATTTATTTTATTTACATAATAATGTAAAGTGCACCGTATACTAGAATTAAACGAAATAAAAAATTAAGGTGAAATTTTTTAAAAAAATCCATGGATTGTATTTAATATTTGTGTAATGTGATGAAAATTAAATATTTTATGATTAATAATTTTCATGTATGAAAAGCATATTTAATTTAAATTAATTTTGTTTTTTTATTTATATAGTAATGTAAAAAGAAAGGAGGGGGAAGGAAACTGAAATAATCCATATTTATCTAATATAATAGATATACTTATCGGCAATAATTTTGTGTACCCATGAGTGGTGAAGATGAAATTATTGAACAGTGGTTATTTAACTTGTGTTTGAATGCTGATGGACAGGTTGGTTGCACGGGTATTTTTATAGCTTTCTCCATGTGTAACTTATGCACAAGAAATTACTTTTAGATGGACCATGATGGTATCACCCCCAGTAAATTAGTATGATAGTTTGCAATATGTATTGGTAGTTTATCGATAATGTACGTGATGGTTAAATAAGGAAGTATCCGTGATTTTTTTAAATGGCTTCCCTAATTTCAAGTAGTGAATTGTTTCACAAATTCATGTTGTAACGGGTAAAGCTAGAGTACATATTTTTCATGCTGCTTGAATTAATAGAGCAAATTAAGAAGAGCTTCATAAATTTTTCATCAACATTTAGGGAATTTAAAAAATTATATATTTTTTAATACTTTAAAATTAAGTTTTTCCATAAAAAAGTATTTCTTTTTTTTTTTTCGTATTGATTGTGAATTGTATTTTATTGTTGAATCAATATTTCAGAACTTACAAGGTTAGTTGACAATCATGTAAAACAAATGATATGACAAAAATGAATCAAATGTTGTTTATATTTTTTACATTTATGGATGCGTTTATAGTAAGGGCCTCTTTTGCCTTGTGCACTCTTCACCACAGCTAGTTCATTCTCCTCTTCCTTTCCAAAATTGAAAAATATATATGCATTTATTTAGATTTGGTTTAGTTTTTAACATGTTTTATTAATTAACATCAAAAAGTATAGAAAATATTGATACATACTAAAACTTGAATTAAAGTAAGTTTGTTTTATATTCCCAAATGAAAACTGAATACTGAACAGCTACATAAAAAGGTCTGACCACATTCTCTCCTGAAACTATGGGGAATTCTACCATGGTTAAAAACCCGAATTTATACTGTAAAACTAGATATGGTTCCTTAGAAGATAATGAATATGAAACCTAACATTTGAAATGTATATGATTGCTGAGTGATGAACAGAAAGGATATTTTGATGTCATGTATTAACTTAAGAATGACAGTATCTGGTCATGAAATTATAATTCTTGGGTAAAACTGCAACTTTATCAAATGATCTGATATGACGTCTATAAAAATATGCGAAATATTTTTTGCAACTGCTGACCAAAAATAAATTTATGTAGGTAGATTGTTTAATTTTATCAAGGAATTCAAGAACTGTCTGCATAAGCAATGTGTACAGTTATGGAGCTGTCAATATAAAGTTTTATTTTGACTTTTTAAAAGGCTTATTAGATTTTTCTGATTGCATAGTAATAACTAGTTGCATCAGTAGAGTGTTATATACTTCAAGAATATCTGAAAAAAACATTTCAGGCTGGGGCATACCTGAAAGGCAGAACTGCTTAGGGAGTTTGGCAGGATGACTGAAATTATTCTTTCATTTGATGATGATTATTTTGAAGAGTTTGGTTTGGCTTATGGGATTATGTCAAAGTCTTGAGGGCTGTCTTCCTAATGGGAGGGATGCCTTTACGGAGGACTAAGGGTAAACAGGCTCATATACGCGTTACACATGAGGAAAACCATGAAAATGCCAATGCAGCCAGCCCGTTCATGGGATTCAAACCTCGAACTGAACTACCAATGTTCAGCAACTTAACTGCTTGGCCGTATTATTTTGCAGAGAATGAGAGTATTGGAGTTACATGATGGTTACCTATTGTAATTAAAAAGAAATGAATTTTTTACTTAGATTCTAAATTTGTGTTATTTTTTATTTGAAATTTTTTACTATTTTTTTAATGAATTATTTTAGTTATTTGATAAAAATATTTTTTGAAAAGAACATTTTTATACAGATTAACTTTTATAATTAGTATGTCTGTTTATAATTGAAAGCACTTTTTGCGATGGAAAATTTTTAGTTTCCAGTTGGAAGAATCCACAGACATTTGAAGCATAGAACAACCAGTCATGGACGTGTTGGAGCAACAGCTGCTGTGTACAGTGCTGCTATTCTTGAGTATTTAACAGCAGAAGTAAGAAGTAGACCCTTTTTGCTTAGTTTTATTAGAAATTAATAGTTTGATAATATAGTCATTCATAATCCTCTTTATGATAAAACTGCAGCAAATTTATTGGATATTAAAAGTGTTGTAAGTTAGTCTACAAACCTTAAAAGTTATATGTTTCTTATAAATCCTAAATTTTGGCCAAAATTTGCAAATGGCTCTTAATTTTGCTGGTCTGACATTACTGTATCTTTTTTTACAACTGCCATTCATAGTGTGAATTTTCAGCTAAATATAGAGTTCAAACTACTTTAGTAATGGAACCATTGCAAATTGCCATTTTGAATAATAAGGAACAGTTAATCTGTTCTCAGGATGCTTAGGATAAGTATGCTTGATTGATTGCTTACCCAGTTTTTCATATGGTGTTATGAACAAGAATGCTGTCTGTTTGCATAGAAAAAAAAAAAAAAGAGAGATCGTTGGTCTTCTAGAATAACCTTTTCCTATGCTTCAACCTCTTCTGAAGAAAGAGTGACCTTGAAGAAGTTTGAAGCATGATCTTGCATAGGTTGCGCAGGGCCACATACTTCCATGGAAGGTTCTCTTGCCTCTAGTTCCAGGATTTCTGGGAAAAGTGGAGAACGTGTTCGGAAAGTAAATTATTAGTCATGCCTCCTGTTTTTAATTGGCTGTAATTAGTCATTGAGGCAGTTTTTTCCCCCCTTGGACTGTAGCCAGAGAAAAAGTCTGTTTTTTTTCTCCTCAGACGTGTCATAGAAAGTTCGTGCAAGATTTATAAATGTGGTTAAAAAAAAAAAAAACTTGTGTCAAAATAAAAAATAAGAAGAATATACTAGAATAAATGTTTTTCTGAAAGATTGCGATAAATTTCGTTTATTGCATGGAGAATATGCAGTTCTGTGAAAGCAAAATTAGTTGAATTTAGTTTTGAATCCAAAAGTCTTTTTTTTTTTTTTTGACATACTGTATAATTTGTTGTGCACCTATAATTTTGAACTACATGTTTTAATTTTTAGGTGCATTTTCTGTATAATACATGATATTTCTTTATGAAGAAACCTGAAAGATCACACACCCCTTTTTTTATGAAGAAACCTAGAAGATACTTGTGTGATACTTTTATCTTTTGAAGTCATTCATTTGAACATCTTTCCCAGGGTTTCGAACAGTGATATACTGAACTGTTAAACAATAAGGGGAACAGTATGTATGCGAGAGAGTAATAATTCTGTAAAGAGCATGAGTTGTATTTAATGTAGGTGTGCAAAAGAATGTTATTCTAGGGTTTTTAGAAAAGGAAGACAAAATTTAGGGCAAGGATGCACTTCAACCCGAATGAATTTGCGGGGTTAGGTGTTAGATATTTTCTCTTTCCGTAGTCATTTGAAGGCATGACTTTGAAATGAAAATTGAAGGCTTTTGTAAATCACATTTGCTTTAGTTAAAATATAGTTTATTTAATGTTCCTTTTAGTTGTAAATATGGCTCCTGCCAAAGGAAATGAACATAGTACTGGTTTCAAATGCCGAGTCATTCAGTTTTCAAAAGAAAATGGAAATTGGGCTGCAGTAAGGATGTTTCATGTTGATGGAAGCTCTACATGAAGCAAAATGAAATCACAGTAATCAATAGGCCAGGAAATAGCCAGAATGGATGAATTATATAAAGAAACAGTGTACGTTAATTTGCCTTAAAGTGATCAAAAAAGAATGCAAATGAAAGTGAAAAACTTTAAAAGCAGCTTTGAGTTAATGTAATCAATTTATGGCATGGAATAATGCGAAAAAAACAAAAGTTTCGCAAAGGCTTCCAAGACTTTGGCCAACAAATTGATAACTTTGCAGAGTTACACTGCTGACCATCATAAATGCAAAACCCTGAAGGAAGCATGCAAATAACATGAAATTTACAACATGCATCAGTGAAGGTGAGATATGCAAATAATTAGAATTTCAGCGCAGACGCACATCATGCACGCCTGTGGCGCCACTTCAAAACGCTATTTAAGTCTTGGAGTTTTCGACGATTTCAAGTTCGGCAATTGTGTTTTTCTTGTGGTTTTTTTAAAAAAAAACGATCAATTATGCCTCGTAGTGAACAGCGATCATCATTTGATCAAGTATCCGAGTTCGACAGAGGAAGGTTAGTGGCCTACTGAGAGTGTGGATTATCTTTCAGGGAATTCGGTAGTCGTGTTGGACGAAACCAAACAACTGTAATGCAGATTGTGACCGTTGGATGCGGGAGGGTACGACGGACCGACGTGTTCGATCGCATCCACCTCAGTGCACCACTTCACGTGATGACAGGAACATTGTGTGCATGGCAGTGACGGATCGCTCAGTCACATCACGAACCATAGCACAGCAGATTCAGTCTGTAACGCAGCATCCAGTGTCTGCGCGTTCCATTCGATGCCGTTTACAGGAGAGTTGGTCTGTCTGCAAGACGTTCATTGCTTCGTCTACCCTTGACACAGAACCACAGACGTCTCCGCCGCCAATGTTGAGATGAAAGAAGGATGTGGACGGCAGAATGGAATGAAATTGTCTTTACTGACGAGTCACGCTTCTGTCTGCAACACCACGATGGTTGGATTCGAGTCTGGAGACACTGTGGAGAAAGGATGCTGAACAGCTGCGTTATGCACCTCCACGCTGGTCCTGCATCGGGTATTATGGTATGGGGCGGTATTGGATAGCCAGCACTACATCGAGGTGTTGGAGACAGTTGTCCTTCCTTACCTTCAGCGCTTGCCCCAGACTTTTATTTTTGTGATATAAAATTATAGATTAATTCTGTTAATCTCTTATTCCCATTAAATTATAGGGTAATTTTTTTTCTTAAGCTTATTTTTAAAAATTATTTTTAATATATCTAGTGAAAATGAAGCTATTGCATTTTTCCAAGGAAAGGGTATTTTACCTTTCACTCAAATGTGTGAAATCTGGTGTTTACGCTTTTTTATACCTTAAGAATTTTAGTGTATCCAGACTGCATTACCATCGTGTGATATCATATGGTCGTCATGGTATCGAGAATTTTTTTTTGATTTTTTTTAATATAGAGAGTGTGTATTCAAAACGTGATTTGCTTATGGTGATTAATAGTGTAAGAAAATGCTATTGTGTATTCTTTAGTGAAAAATATACCAGTTTTCAGTCGTCATGTAGATGGCTTCCATTTTCTCGTCTTCAAGTGAAAACAAAATAAACTATCTGGCATGAAATGGAGTTACATACTGCTGCGGCAGAAAACTGTGTGAAAGAAGAAGGCCTTCGCATTGGCAGTTGGTTTGCTGCTTTAAAAATCACATTCTTGACAATGTTAAGCTGTTTTGGGCAATTTATGGCCATCTGAAAAAAAAAAATGTACAATTTTTTTTTGATACTCGTGTGTTATACCTTTGACAGTGAAACTCTTGTCAGATAATGTGATTTAGCATCAGTTTTGGATAAGCATGATGTAATAATCTGTTCATAACATCTATTCTTTAGTTTGATGAAACCATAGTTGATTCTCATAGTAAACTACGTTTTGTTTTTATGAATAAGGATATAAATTACGTATTATTGCTGTATTTTTTTTTCCATTTTGAAAAAAGAAAGATTAAAATTTAGCACATGCCTTCTGTAGAACATTAAGCAGTGGATTATTTTCAATGTTATGGCATCTTACCATAAAAAAAAGTGTGTATATTAGGGTTATTTGAATATGGCCAACAAAAATAGATTGGAAGAATTATCTGCGAAAAGTTTAATCATAGTGTTTTAAATGGAGCTTCTGGTAAAATTAGGTCTAACAAAAGAGAAGAAATTTACAAAAAGCTCAAGAGAAGTGGTTTGAATACTGATTGTTTATTAACTAAAGAGGTGACACTTCCTTTAAAATTCCATAAGAATGACTGGTGCAACTTTGGTGGTTTGATGATAGCCAGTGTAGTTAAGTTTCATGGTCGACAGGATAATATATAATTACCTTTTCTTCCAAAGAGAGAAAAAAAAAAGAATTCTATGTATTTTTTTATTTAATTTTTTTTAAGTACTTAAATATTATTGCAACCATCGTAGTAGAAATTGTCAAATTTTTAGAATACTCAAACTGTGGCAATCCGTAGGCATAACAATTCTTCAGTTTTAACAAGCAAAGTCAACATTTTTATATGTGGCCTTTTTGTCATATTCCGAGTTCCCATTATTTTTATAGTTAATATGTAATTTTTTTTTAAACTCAATTTTTAAAATATATATTTATGGGATTTGCTTGCAGTGCAAGAAATTCTGGTAAAATTTATGTAAGAGTATGTATTTGGCAACAAAATTATTGGAGGGAACCATGCTTTCAATCTGTTAAAGTAATCCCAACAAAATTCCTGCAAGACGAAAGAAACTAACACCTGCATTTAAAAAGATTTTTTTGATTATTTTTAGGATGAATACCTAATTAATGTAATAAATACAGTACAAAGTCCGAGATCCGAATGTCCAATATCCAGAATGATCTAAAATCCGGACTTCAAAATGGCCAACAATTTTTTTTTTAGTGCTTTACGCATGTGCATTTGAATTTTTTTCTCTCGTAAATAAAATGTGGAAAATCCTGATCCTTAATATTAATAATTTGGTTCTGTAGCTGCGTATCTACTTGGTATACATCTCAAACCGAAACATTCTAGCTAGAAACATCGTTGATTTTACACATACTAATATTTTATACACCTTAGGCCAATCTGGTGAATCATTATTTGTTATATTTTGCTTTCATCACCGCATGTTTATCAACGCAGGATAACTTGAATAATGACTCATACAGCAAAGCCCAAACAATTTATTTTATATTAGTAATTTAATAAAAAGAGTATGGTAACCTTTTCATTTCATTACACTTAGCAATGATTACAGGTTTAAGTTAAATGCACTAAGAAATATCGACGAGGAAAAATTTAGCAAAAATTGTTTTCCATATGTAAAAAATAGATTTTGCTAATGATACTCATTGGCCAAAAGATATGATTACATTTAATGCTATTTAAATTAAGAAACTGATTTGTTTTTCACATAAACCCAGAACTGGCACAGAGCTCGTATGGCCACACCAGGTGACAGAATTTAGGGAAGACAAGATTTTTGGAATTTAGAGAAGCACCGAGCAACAAAATTAAGGGATGAAAATATTTTTGCAATTTAGGGAAAGCACTGGGATCTAAAATTTAGGGCGTCAAAAATTTAGAACTTAGGGAGATGCTTGGTAGCAGAATTTAGGACTCGCAGAGATTACATCATGCAGTAAGAAATTTAGCACCTTCCTCGATAAGCCTTAAGCAGGTGCAAGATATAACAATTGTACTAAACTAATACAATCAGACTAACTGTCTCAGTGCACGATAGGAGCATGACAAAATTTAGCGGAACAACTTTCTTTTGTTGCCTGTCTCATGCTGCATAGCCAATAATGTATAGCGGATGTTATTGAGCTAAGCTAAAATTATACTTTACTGATTCCAAATAATTCTAGTCAATATAGCAGATTGTGCTATTCCTTAACCTTCTAATTTGATCCAGCTTAATTATTTTTGCAGACTGTTTTTATTACACCAATTTTATGAAAATTAAATCGAAAAGAGTTTCTAATTCTGTAGCTGCAACAGGATCTAAAAAAAGAGCATATTTCGATGTCCATTAAACAAAAAATGGATGAAAATAGATCCGTTTCAAAATTATGTGAGGAGTATGGCATTGGAAAGTCAACTGTATATGACATAAGAAAATAGAAAAGGAACTTTTTGATTTTTTTGTGGATTCCAACACCCTACTTGCAATGAATAACAGAAAAATTATTCGTTATGCTAAAAGTGAAGATTATGACAAAGAGATGACTGAATGGATCAGACAGTGTCGCAGCGAGGGCGTGTCATTGACGGGTCAAATTAAAATAATTCACTAAGAAATTAACTTAAAAATGGAGTGCACATATTTGATAGGTTGGTTAACCAAATTTTTAAATCTCTGTGGTATAAGGCAATTAAGAATTTCGGTGAAAATGCTTCAGCTGATACTAAAGCTGCTGAACTTTTTGCAGATGAATTCCTTGAACTCATGAATAGTTAAAAGTTATCTCCAGAACAGATTTACAATGCTGATGAAACTGATCTTTTTTGCTGTATGTATCACAAAATACTTTGGCAACCTTTATAGGAAAGGCTACAACTTGTGTCAAAGATTCTAAAACGAGACTAACAATTTTAGCATGCGCAAATGCTGCAGGAATACATGAGTGTAAACGTTTCTTAATCCATTTAAAGGAGTAAAGAGTTTCCCGTTATATATCATGCAAATAAAAGAATGTACAAGTGTTAATGAATGGTTGGTTTGAAAATCATTTCATACCCAAGGCTCAGCAGAATTCTGTTAGTTTAGCGATACCTATGTGTGGTTGGCTTACCTGATGATGCAAAAATTATCCTGATTATAAGCAAGTGTTTGGCTCATAATTTACGTAAAATTTTAGTAAAGATAATGTTTCTTTCCTCCAAATTGTATGTCCAGCATTGAGCCTATAGATATCGGAATAGTGCATGAGCTGGAATGCAAATATAAAGTAGTAATTAAATTTCTTAAATAATGGCAACACTATCCAAGAATTTTTGAAATCTGTTAGCATAAAATCTGCGTTGTGTAACATCGCAAGATCGTGGGAGGATGTGTTTCCAAATACTTACTCCATATAAAAATGCTTGGCATAAATTATGGCCATCTACTATATTTCATGGTGAGCCTGATGAAGATGACAGCTGCGAATTTGAAGTTTTCCAAATATCGCAAACCAAAGGTGAAATTTTCTAATTAATGGATTTTGTGGAGAAGTGGTAATAAATAAAGATGATATAACAGAAGTTTTTCATTACGATGACTATGCTTATATCATCAGTCAATTAACGGACGGCGAAATCTGTAGTGTAGTTCTAAACCCAGAAAATACCACTACCGAGAGTGAAGAAAGTGATAGAGAAGTTGTTGAAAATGAAAAAATTTCGATTGACAAGTTAGTTGGAATTCTCAACACAGCAATTACAGGACGTGACTTTGACAGTGGACGTGACAGTGGAACTTTTTAATTGAATAATAAATTTTGTCTATCTACAGAATTAGAGAAAATATTAGCACACGCACAAAAAAAAAGCAACTTAAACAACTTACATTGAAAGAATGTTTAATAAACAAAAATATTAAGCTCTTTTTTTTGTAAATTTTGTTACTTTTAGATCATAAATGCTTCACTATTTCATATTTTTAGTTTATATTTTCTCATGCCATTTTACAAGTTTTAAACTGATGATCTAATACCTGGGAATATTCCAAATCCGGAATCGCTGAAGTCCCGACGAGTCCGGATCTCAGACTTTGTACTGTAACTGTTTTGCAATTATAAATCATCCATCTCTCTCTTCCCCCCGTCTTTAAGAAATCAGCAAACTGTGGCGCTGTGGTTGCACTAATATGTAAATACCTTTGTCATGCTGAATTTTCTGAAAACTGAATTTTTTTTTTCATTTAAAATCAAATACAAATTATATGCATTCATTAAGTGTTATCATTAAGTATTCATTAAGTTATTCATTAAGTATCATTATCAGAGTTGTACTGTAGTTATAATGTTTGGTTCTATTTTTCATTATAAGATCAGTTCTTTACTTCTAAAATGCAGGATAACATTCTGTCATATACAGTGTTTAATTTTGATTTTTCTCTCTTCTTAAATATTAAATTTTCAATTTTGATCTCAATAATTTAAGGTACTAGAGTTGGCTGGAAATGCTAGTAAAGATCTGAAAGTGAAGCGTATCACGCCCAGACATTTGCAGCTTGCTATTCGGGGTGATGAAGAATTAGATTCTTTGATAAAAGCCACAATTGCGGGTGGTGGTAAGTTAACAATAATAGATATGCTGTTTAAACCATAGAACTATAATTTTAGTATTGACATTAAAATTGATAATCCTGATGCTCTTAATTAATTGTTTGCTTAACACCAAAGTAATAAAAAATGTAATATATATATATTGTTAAGTAAACAGAGTTTAATGTCTGACTTCTAAAAGTTTATGTAATTAATCAAATAAAGAAAATATCTAAATGGACTACGTAGATGTATGTTATAGAAGTGTATGCAAATATTATTCTGGAAGATATTCAGATTTTCTGCTTGTATTAAAGTAAGTTTCTGATGTTTAATATTTTATTTTCAGGTGTTATTCCACATATTCACAAATCTTTGATTGGGAAGAAAGGAACTCAGAAACCACAATAATTTATTTTTTAAATCATGTTTTTATTTATGTTACTAAACATACATGTCTTTATTTGAATTTAGATCCATTTGTCAAATCAGATTGTATGTTTAAAGCCAAATGAGTTGCAATAACTGTGTAAATGGAACTTAACCCTCTGAACGGCTAAGCTGTTTGGATATCAGTTTATGAAGAGTTGTATTTTATACAGCATTTATTAGCTAGATTTATATAACTGCTTACTTTGTTCTCATAACCTTCCATTCCTTAGAGTGCTATGTAGACCACTGAAGAGAATAAGAAAACAAAACATTTTAAGCAACAAGATATAACATATATGAAGTGGCAGTTAAAAAACTTATGACTTCCCACTTCAAAAAATCTTATGACTGAATGAAAGTGATTGTGCTGCTCAGAGGTTTTCATATTATGGACTCAAGAGTTAGGAAAGTTTTGAATATTCATATGCATTGTAAATTTGAATTGTAGGCAGATTATTTAATAACAAAATTTTTATTACATTATTTAAATGGAAGATTTTTTTATAAATATTATATATTGACTGAGTGTTAAACACCTGTGCTTGTGTAATTTAGTATGAGATATGGAATGACTTAAATTTGACTGGACTTTGAGTATTTTGAAATAATGATTGTAATATCAATGTCATCTAACACCAAACATATTTCATTTTCATACATGCTTGTTGAACAATTTTACATTTTTCGCACTTGTAAGTTACTCATATTTTTCATAAGGATGCTGAAATTCTCTGGATTTATGTAGTTTAATGTGATGTGAATCATTAGTTGTCATGAATAAAGAGTAGTTTATCTATTTGACTTTTATCTTATTTTTATTTTGATAAATTTACAGCATTTTGAATACAGTAACTTCCGCTGTATGAAAAGTTAGAACCATTAAATAAAAACAAAAGAGCCTGTTTTAAATGTAGATTTTGAACAACATTGTCTTACAAAATATGTATTAAATAGAAGCTTTAATTTCTTACATAAACTCTAGTGTTCAAACTAATTACCTGGAATTACTGCCAGTTGTGCCATTGAATGCCTGCAAACAATAAAACATGTGTTGTTTGTATGATGTTACAGAAACTATAATATTTCCAAAAACTCGAAGTTGCTGATTTGACACATGTTTATTTATCATAGACTTTGTAAATGGATGTCATTATACACCACTCTGATAATCTCCCCAAACCTCAAAGTTCCTGATTTAACACGACATGTTTATTTACCATAGATTAGACATCATTATACACCATACACACACAAGCATAACATTCCATCTGGAATGAGGAGAAAACTCTGTTTTTCTAATGTGAAATGAAAAGCAAAACGTCTTGAAATCAAATGAACTGTACTTTTCTTAATTTGCAATTAAATAAATATGTAATTTCTTTAGCTGTGAATGAATGTAGCCTTAAAATGTCTCTTTTAAAGCAAAAGTGTTTTTAGTTAGTAGAAATCGCATCAACCAGATAGGCTTTTTCTATAAGCCAAATATATATTTACTGTAATGAAAGTCAAGTTTTTTTTTTGTGTGTGTGTTGTTTTATTTAAATCTAAACTGTAAACTAAAAACATTATAAAATTGGCATATTTTAAATGAAGGTTCTGATTTTTTTTAAAATTATTAACTTTTAAACTTCTTGCATGTTCACTTTCTTCAGTCTGTTGACAATATTAATTTGCAAGTTATGGTGAAATTGTGCTTCTTATTTGATGACGTATTCACTAAAATTATATTAAAAATATATTTACTTTACCCAAAAAATTTTAACATTTTCTTCAGAAATTAAATGTGTGATTTAACACATTTACCCTCTTTTCACTTCAAAAAATTCCTGCTATATTATAGACTGAAAGACTAATAGAAAGTGATATTTTTAGATAAGATTCCTGCATGAAGGTAGAAAGATAGAACTTCAAATACTGTTAAACAAAAGTCCGATGGGAAAATGTATTAAAGGATGAAAAGGATAAAGGAGAGGGAAATATTTTGAGAAAGTATAAAAATATTTACCTGTAAAACAACATTCAAAGTAGTTCATTCTCTTAAGTAAAAGAAAAAAATTGTCTACATAAATATATGCATTTTACCAAAATCTTCGGAGTATGGCTTTCCTGAAATTTAATCTTGGCACTAATTTCAAACATGCATTATTGGATTACTAACACTATTAGCAGTTAACAGAAAATGTTAAGAAAATTTAAATTTGGGATACGTTAATAATTGTATTTCATCCCCCCCAATTTTCTATTTTTTATGACAGAAAAGCCTGCATAAGTGATATTTTTAACACTATACTTACTTATTCAAAGCTGACTTAAAAAAAAGTTTGCTTGTTGTACAGAATGTAAACAAACCAGCTATAAGATGAATTCAAGATGAAACTCAATTGCACATATAAACTTAATAACTAAAATTAATTTTTAAAGACTGGAATATATATCTAAAAGTAGACATTTGTCTGAAACAAAAAGATTGTAGAGATTTGTATTTACTATAAAATGAAAGTTCAGATGCATTCACAGAAATTATTAAATAACTTTAAAAGTAAAATATTGACCTTTAACAAAAGTTTCTGGCCACCGCAAATGCCGTCTGTGCAAACAGTTCATGTTGGTGTGTTTGATCATATTTCGTTAACGATTTTTGGCCTCTTGAAGGCCTGAACAGGATCCAGTACACTGAAACTGAGAAAGCAGAATTTTTGGCTGAGCATCTAAAATCTCGGTTTTGCATAAACAACATGCATGATACAGAACTGAATACACTGTTTCTGAATTTCACAACAATTACACTACAAACCCACACACTAATAACATTGTTCCAGTTCAACCATCTAAAGTTCTTGGTTATATAAAAAAACTGAAGACTCAAAAAAGTCTGATCGTGGATCAAGTCACCAACAAGATGGTTAAACTCTTTTCGATCAATGTAGTCTTCCTGGTGACCAAGACATTCAACATCAGCTCGCTGGCAGTATTTCCCCAATGACTGGAAAATAGCATCTATTGGCCAATTCTAAAATCTGGAAAGCCAGCTTCTACCGGCCCATCAGTGCTACCCTGCCTAAGTAAGTTTTTTGAAGCAGTTCTGCGAAAAATCTATAATCACCTGGAGGTAAATAACATCATCATCCTACAACAGTTTGGATTTAGGAGCAAATTACATACCATGCAGCAACTCTACAGGGTGGTGGAATGCATTGCTGAGGGCCTACAGACCAAAAATTTTACTGGTGGACGTTTCATAGTCATAGCTAATGCTTTAATTTAGGAGTCGAACAACAAAATTAACATTATATTTGCAAATTTTCACAGGACTAGCTTTGATGGTTTTACCGAACCATCATTCTCAGCTGCCAAAGTGCAAATGAACGAGATAAGAATGGCTGGACAGGAGTTATGCTATTAGCGTCATTTATTGATGAAACAGGAAAACTAAAACGTAATTTCCTTAAAGGCTGAAGGTAAAGATGGATTGGAATTAGGGTCATTACACCAAGATTTTTTGAACGTGAAATGTCTCTAGAAAATCTATTTCACCAATGGAAGATGTTTTTTGAATAATTTTGGCTGCAGAAAATTGAAAGTGTGATTTTCGGACCAAAAATGCTGGGCAATAGAGGACTTCTGTGTTTTCCTTTTTCCTAACGTAGTAAATGTCATGTTCCTTGAGGCGAAATTTTAAGGCTGTCTTAGTTTAACCAATGTAAATTAAACCGCACTGGGAAGGAATCTTGTAAGTATGCCAGGAAATCATATCCAGAATGAGGTTCTTAAGCATTGAACTCGGAAGTCTGCCAGGAATTCATATCCGGAATGAGGTTCTTAAGCATTGGACTCGGAATTTTATTGATAGGAGAATAAATGACTCAAAAGTTCAATTTCTGTAAAATACATGCAATTTTGTAGCTAATTGATGGAAAGAAAGGAATGACAACAGAAGTCATAATCTAAAACAAGAGTGTGTCTTTTGGTGTGTTGAGATGAGAATTTTTTAATTGCTTGATTAATAATGTTGGGTGAAAAGCCCTGTCAATAGCTACTGCTTTTAAATAATTTAGTTCTTGATCAAGATCCAGTCTGGAGGGGCAAACTTGAAGAACACAGAAAACAAAGGAATAAAATGAAGCTAACTTTTCTTTAGTTGGATGACATGATTTGAAGTATAGTGGAAGGCAAACCAATGAAGCTTTAAGGTAAATCGTAGTAATGAAGTTGGATGTGTTATGTGTGACCAAAATGTCGAGGAACAGAAGATAATTGCATCAAGTTCAAAAGTGAACTCAATAGCAGGATCAGTGGAATTCATTATTGAAAGAACTTTATTTAAATTGTTTTTATTACGGTCAAACAGGGTAAAAGTATCATCTATGAAGCGGAACCATACCAAGAAGTTTAAAGTTTCAAATAATTTTGAGTCATAGTAATGCATGTGGATATCAACCAGGCTGGGACTAAGAGGGCTTCCCATGGTTGATCCCTCAGTTTGCTTGTAATACTTATTTTGGAAAACAAAATGCGTTTGTTTCAAACAGAGTGTGGGAAATTAGCTCGTCAATTTTGATGCAAAAGAAATGAAATTCACAAAGTCTGGTTTCTAGACATCCTAATGCACCCTCCACTGGAATATTGGTGAATAATGATTTTATATCAAGAGAAACCAAGAGTAAATTTCTAGGAGAAATGCTTTTAACCTTTTTTACACACTATTGAATTTTTTTTATGGTGTAAATGTTATTATCTAATAGAGTTTAGAAGTTAAGTATTTAGCTAACAGGTACAAGGCAGTGCCTAAATTTGATACAATAGGGCGGAAAGGAAAACCACTTTTATGAATTTTGGAAAGAGCAGATAATCTGGCACAATTCGCAACAGATGAAATAAGCGACTGTTTTAAGTTGGTGTAAAAGAATTTGTGAATTGATCGCAGTTTTTATTTTTGAGAAGTCCGAAGGTGAAGGGTCTTTAGGGATCGGATTATATGGTCCTTCGCTTAAGAGTTTAGTGACACCATCGATGTAAGTGTCCATGACGACTATCTGGTCACTTTGTGGGCTTTGACATAATAATATTCAGGTTAGAATAAATTTCGCACATTGTAGCTCTTTCTTTCGCATTTAAATTTAGTTTCAAAGACTTATTGATATATTTCACATTATGGGCGATAAGATGCCTAATAATTGCTTTCTGTGTATCTGAAACTTTACTGAATTTGAAAGCTTTTTCGATAGGAGCCAAAATCTTTGGAATCGAAGGTTTGAGGTTTGTGAGAAGTTAAAATTATATTTCAGAATTCTCTCTTGTTCTTCTGATAAACTAACATTAAAAATATTAACTATTGGCGTAATATTTGCAATGGGAAGATTTTTTTGAACTACTTGAAGTGGAAGACTGTAAAAGAAGTTTTTGGAATTTAAATGCAAGGGTATTTTTATGACAGACTTAACTATTGTCCAGCCATTCTTATCTTATCTCATTCATTTGCACTTTGGCAGCTGAGGTTGATGGTCCGGTAAAACCATCGGAACTAGTCCTGGAAAATTTGTAAATGTAACACTGATTTTTGTTATTTGACTTCTAAATTAATATTTTTTCGGCATGTTATTTTACCTTAATTATAGCTAACCTGGCTGCACACTCATTTACAAGATACACAATCTGGATTTTCTAATTACATAATTAAATCCTATCTTACAGGCTGACACTTTGTTGTTTGCCTCATTGCCATTGTATGTCATTAACACACATTCCACATGTTGTGCTATCTCAGTTGCATTCCACAAGGGTCCCCTTTGAGGCCCACGCTTTTTTAACATTTATGTGAACAACATTCCTAGCATGCCCAACACTACCCTAGTGTGTACAATGTGTGCTGATGACACAGCAATCCTTGCACAAAGTGCATCTATTAGTCCAGTAATATAACAGTTACAATCTCACATCTAGGCACTATAGACTTGGCTGATAACATGGAAAATCCAAGTCATTGTTGATAAGACTGTAGCTATAAGGAGAAAAAACATCACTGGCAATCTGCAGTTTTATGGATCAACTCTGCCCTGGGTTAGGCAAGTCCCTTATCTTGGGGTGATCCTCACTAAAATACATGGATCCCACATATTACATCTATTATCCAAAATTTCATGGCAAAAATGTAAGCTCAACTATTCCCACTAATAGCACAGAACAGTGTTCTATCTATTGAAAATAAGATTTATAAATGCATCTTGGGTCTCATGCTCTGTTATGCTTGTCCGGTCTAGGTTTATTCATGTAAGACCAGCAGGAAAAAACTGCATAGAATTGTACCTTATGTCAAATCACAAATGCCACGTGGTATGTGAGGAATTAAAAATTTGTCAAATAAGAACATATTTTTATCACCTTCCTAAGAATTTTCATGTTAAACAACGCAGTATCTTGAATACTGCCATCAGTATTTATAGTAATGCTAGGAATAACAAGCGACCTCTTATCTATCCTCAGTAAGAGAATTATTTGTGAAAAATTATAATTTAGGTATATTCTATGTTATGTTTATTGTGAATTTTTGTATTTATTATATCTCTATTACCATTATCAGTTATATGTAACTTGTCTCTCTCGCTTGGCTTTCTGGTGAATTTTGCGTATCTTCATACTATTCTTTATCCAAAAATATTAACTAATCCCTTTTTAATTAATTATGGAAAAAAGTTAACTCTTTTTAAGTTAGTCCGTGAATTTAACTAGGAAAGTTAAAATTAGTTCTATCTAAAAGGGGTAGTGCACGGCATGCTGACACCCTGGTGTTTAATACCACTACACTGGAGCAAGAACACATTCTGCTATTAAAAATAACATAATGTGCATACATTTATCCTTCTGTTAGTTATAAAATTGCACGGATTCTTCAAAAGTTCAATTTTCAAATAATTTTCTTTGCTATCAATAAAGTCCATGGTTTGACAAAGATTCAATTTCTAATTTTAATTCTTGAGGAATTTATAGCATATCGTGCCAATGTGGTTTGAGATACATTGGCAAAAATAAAAGAGCATTAAAGTTTCGTATCAGGGAACAAGAATCTTATGTCCGAAAAGGCGAAATTAATAAATCTTTGCAGCTAATCATTGTTGGAAATTTAAGCATAATTTTGACTTTGGGTCTGTAAAAATCATTTAAAAAGCTTCTTTAGTTGGTGACTTGGATTTTCTTGAAGCTTTTTACAAAGATTTATCTTGTTTAGTTAATGATTTTGATCCAATCCAATCCTTCCTAACCCTTCTAAAATTCTATTAAATTAATTTTTCAATTTCGTTAATATTTTTACCAATACTTCCCATTTGCTTTATTAAGAAGTATAAATACAACCATTACACACACTGCTTTCTATTCATTTCTTTGCTCCTGACGAAGAGGGAAGTATACCTGTTTGCCCTCGAAATCGATTGATATCTGTACATAAATCTACACCAAACTCAAAGTTCTTGCGTTACTACTATTTTTTTTGTTTCACTTGGTGTGTTTCTTTTCTGTTTTCCAAAGGTAAAATTGCCAAATAAAGTCTGGAAATTGCCAGATGGTGGAGACATAACACCAAGCATCTCGATTTAAGGCAACCATATTCATTCGTATGCAAAATTACGATAATTTGCACATTATGTTGAATATGATAAAGTGATTGATAGATTTTAATAAAATTTGGTATGAATATACTTTTATAACAGAGAAGGAGATGTACCATTCAAAAGTCATTTTGTGTATGCATCATTATCAGTAAAGTTCATAGCGCAGGGATGTCCAAAATCCAGATTCTGATATCGAACTGCACTTGAGTCTAACATGGGGTATGGTCCCCTTTCACATCTAAACAGGTCGGACAGCATGAAGTCATACTAGCCAGGAGGCACTTGAGGAAGCAAAGCAGTTTTCAACTCCAGGTTGGTGAGATGAAATTACTTTTCAGAGAGCATCCCAGGTATGATCTAGAGCAGGGTTTGGTAACTTTGTAATTGTGGTGAGCTAAGCCAGTCTACCAATATGATTAAGGATGCTGCACAGTAGGAAATATTTGAAACATTTTGATTCTATTAGTAAACTCAATGCAGCCGAGTTAGCATGCATGGGAATAAATAACACACAATGTACCTGTTGGGAGTTTGGAACACAATTAAGTTTTTATTAGATATGCACAGTTATAGAAGAATATAAACCAATGGCACCATCTATGGGCCAAGAACATATTTAAAGCTAACCTTTTACACTTCCACTTTAGGTTTAAATATCAAGTATCATCCTGATTAAATACAATAAGAAATTATGTTAACACACATACATAAAATAAAAAATTAAATTACATTAGTCTTCATTTTAAACCCATCATCCTTGCACACATCTCATATTTTGCACTGTTCACATTTTTGTCAAAAAATCTGCAATCATATCACTAGTGGTCATATTTTGTGTGTCAAAATGCTTAAGTTTCACAGCTTCGCACACAAAATGGTGTTGTATATCAATACCATTATATACACTATTTTTGCTGAGATTAATGGCACTGTTGTTATCGTGGTATAATACTGGATTTGCAGTAGTAAGTCCAAGTTCTGTAACAATTTTGTTGAGCCATATGGCTTCTTTAGTAGCTACAAAAGGAGAACATATATTCAGCTTCTGTTGCGCTAGTTGCAATGGTAGGTTGATGCTTAGTACACCATGATGCTGCACTACTTCTGATGAGGAAAACACATCCAGTGGTTGATTGGCGATCCCCAGCTTCACCACCATAGTTTGAGTCATTGTAACCAAGAACGTCAGCACTATAGTACTAAAAAGACAACATCTCTAGTGGCTCGAAAGTATTGCATGATGCGCTTGACAGCATTCCAGTGAACTTTTACCAGATTATTGGAGAATTGAGTAAGCAAATTTACAGCATAAGTTATATCTGGTTGTGTTGCTTGAGCTGCATAAAGAAGACTCCCAATGGCAGCCTGATAAGGAACAGGTAGTTTTTGTTTCTTACTCGTAGGTAACTGAAGTTTAGACAATGCTTGATTTTGGTTTAGTGGTGTTTTTACACCATGAGATTCATGCATGTTATATTTGCAAAGCATACTCTCTACATACTGACTTTGACTTAGGCTAATATACCTTTTAATATATATTGGGTTGGCAACTAAGTAATTGCGGATTTTTTTTAGAAAATCAAAGCCAATTTTTTCATGGAACTAAATAACTTTATTCTGTAATTTATTGCCCATTTTGATCAATGACCTTTTGCCCTCTTTCAGGCAGCATCATAATCCCACGTTCATAAAACTTCTGGTTTTTATTAGCAAAAAACTGAATCAGGTACAATCTGACATTATCATCATTTTTGAAATTTTTACCATTCAAAAAGTTTTGTAAAGATCGAAACAAAAAGTAATCAGATGGTGCAAGGTCAGGACTATATGGTGGATGTGGCAAAATATCCCAACCAAGCTCCAATAATTTTTGCCGAGTGACCAAAGATGTGTGTGGCCTTGCATTGTCATGATGGAATACAACACCTTTTCGATTTGTCAATTCGGGCCGCTTTTTTTCAACTGCAATGTTTAATTTCGTTAGTTGTTCAGTGTAGACATCAGAATTGATCGTTCGATTGGGTGGTAAGAGTTCAAAGTAGACAATTCCTTTGTAATCCCACCAAACTGATAACAAAACCTTCTTTTGAGGAATATCAGCTTTTGATATTGTTTGAGTTGGTTCACCTGGCCTGCTCCACGATCTTTTCCGCTTGATATTGTTAAACAACCCATTTTTCATCGCCAGTTATCAGTCGTTTTAAAAATGGATCATTTTCATTACGTTTCTTTAGCAAATCGAAGCTGTTAATGCGTTGCGTTAAATGCGTTTCTTTCAGTTCGTGAGGGACCCATGTATCGAGTTTTTGAACATAGCCAAGTTAAGTGATTTTCAATGCATGTACGTGATACATGAAGCTTCTCTGCAATCTCACGTGATGTACTGTGACGATTCGAATCGATTATTGCTTTGATTAGGTTGTCATCAACTTCAACTGGACGACCAGAGCGTTTTTCATCTTTGAGTGAAAAATCACCAGAACGAAATTTGGCAAACCAATTTTGACACTGCCGTTCTTTTAAGGTTTCGTCACCATAAACAGCACATAACTTTTTACGAGCTTGCGATGCGTTTTTACCTTTGTGGAAATAAAATAGCAAAATATGACGAAAATGTTCCTTTTGATTTTCCATTTTTCAACGAACGCCAAAAACGCTATGCAACCGATCAAAAAACTTTTTTAACTGATTCACAGCTGAATTGCCAACTATCAAATAACAAAATGTGGTTTACATTTGTACTATGTTTGCATACCTAAAAATTCAACTGAAGCCATCTATGAGTGAAATCCGCAATTACTTAATTGCCAACCCAAAATATACCCTTTAGTCCTATCTCGTTCGATTTTAATTCCTAAGCAATAATTTGCTGGTCCCAAATCTTTCATTTCAAATTTTTAAGTTTTTTTTACCCGTTTTTTAAGTTCTATGTTATTGCTAAAACTGAGTAAATCACCAACATGTACTATGTCTAGTACTGTGTACTATGTCTAGTAACTATTTTGCATGCTGAGCTTTTCCCTTAGGAAATGGTTGTTCATGCATTTTGCCTTTAAAGCATGATACATAATTTAAAATTTTCCATTAAATGAAAAATCTTCAACCATATCTTTTAATCTGATCATTCCCCCTTCATTTAAATGGCCTACTCTTTTATGAAATAATTCATTTGAAATATTTTGAGTAGTCATTAAAGCCCATTCATTACATAAAATCAAGAAAATACAAATTGTATCCTATACCTCTTTCACTAGCAAATAATGTTTACCATCATATATAAACATCTTTCACTTTTAAAAGTACTAACCATTACAAATACTTTATTTTAACCCCTTAATGAACAGTAAATTAGCTGTAAACTTAGGCACATGTAAAACATTACTAAAAGTTACAGACTCACCTTTTGTTTTGTTTCTAGATAAGAGGAAAGTTCATCACAATTTTTCAGTGCTATTATAAGAGGTTCAAACCTATCAGGTAAATTAGCTAAAATTATTCCTGCAATTAATTCTTCATCAGGTTTAACCCTTTGAGGGGCGGTATATAAAAGAATTTAATTTGTGGTAAAATTTTGCATGAATTGTATCTTATGGACCCTAAGAACACAAAATTAAGGCTTTAAAAAAATCTAGAGTGAAATCCTGAATTTTGAGAAGCGGTATATATTTTATACCTCCGCCCCTCTAGGACATTTTTTTTCCATGGAGCTACCAAGAGCTAACTTTTGTTTTTTAAATCTATTATTGCGTACTTTTGATGTGTGTCTGTAAAAATGAGTGCTTGGTTATAGTTATGTAAATCTTAAGTCAAAAACTTTCAAAATTTCACTAGAAATTTAAAATTTTGAAAATAAAATTTATATTTTTAGGAACTTTGATGATGCCACCCAACTGAAAATACTTATGTAAAATACAGATAAAAAGCTTTTGAAAGTTATTTAAATTCAGTATTATCATTTAATGAAAAAAATTAGCTAATATATCATTGCATGCGTAAACCATATCATGCTGTAATTGAACTAGTATAATATGATAAGCTGAAACTGCCTTTTTAGCTGCCGAAGATAAATGCATCTAAAACTGACCTTATGTATTCGCTCCTTTCACCAACAGTGAAGACTTATTTCCAAAACCTCTTACTTATACCCTAACCCTGGGAAAAACTTTTTCTTGTGTTCCCTAATCTCCTTCTGAAATTAACAAAGACGTGGACACCGTAACGCATAAAAGCGAGCTTTCAAATCAGCATTTTTTCCATTTCTCTAGCAGGTGCAAAAGTGCATTCCTTTTTCCCG